>JARYZH020000591.1:0-115226 GCA_030021035.2 Notholithocarpus densiflorus
AGCCAATTAAAAAAAAAAAATTGGAACACTTGTTTATTAATAAATTTCCCCTAGTTCCATCCTAAAATTGAAAATTTTAATGTATTTATTTATTTTTATTATATATCATAATTAATAAACTATTGGGCCCGTTTGGATAGGCTGTTCATAAAGGTGCGTTTTAAAAACGAATGTTTTTAAAACGTGCGTTTTGAAAACATCATTTTAAAAACCACAGATAAGCGTTTGGTAAAAATGTGAAAATATGTGTTTTTTATTTTTAAAGCTACATTAAGCGTTTGGATAAGCTGTTTTAAAAATGGCTGTTTGGAGTGTAAATTCCAAAAAAAGACTTAACTATTTTGTAAAGGTTATTTTGTCATTTTTCCTTTAATTAGTGTTTTTTTTTAATTATTATTGAAAATATGTAATTAAGCCTGAAAATTACATTAATAATAATAACAATAATGATGTTATCGTTGTTGGAATCACGGAGAGAAATTTATATAATTTAAAATTGAAAAAAAAAAGGGGTCAAGAGGAAGATATTAAAATGATTAGGAAAATAATTATATTAAAATAATTACTAAATAAAATAAGCGTCATTGACAAAGAGTTGAAACTTGAAAGTGGAGGTAGATAATGTTGTCATTAAGTCATCCATTTTTTTTAAGATAAACAAGTTTTGGCCCCAAGGAAGAGGAACAGTAGTGACCTCCACTTTATGAGGCAAAGGTCCCTAATTAATTATGCTGCCCCTTCGGGTTGTTATTAAGTCATTTATATAGTTTCAAAAAAGTGAGTATTCAAGGTTGTCATTTTTTTTTTTTTTTTATCAACCTCATCAAAGAATCTATACATCTACCAACAATGGTAAAGTTTTTTTCCCAAAATCTCTTTAGTAGCAATGAGCCAATAACGATCATTATTGACAAATATCTGATAGATTGATACTATTTAACTAATGTACAAAATATATTGTTTATTATAATATATATATTTTGGCATTTGTTATTGTGTGCCCTTAGGGCACACGGTAATGCCAATGATAGATGTGACTTTTTATCTAGGAAATTGAAATAAACTGTACCAAGAGTACTTTTTGGATCTAACAAAACAAAATGACAAATATGCCCTCCAATTTTTTTGAACAAGCCGGATCTGCCCTCCAATTTTTTGCTGTCAGCCGGATCAAACCAAACAAAATGACCAATGTTATCCTCCAGTTTTTTTAACAAGACAAAAATGTTCTTTTTGCAATTTCCCTCCATTTTCTATTTCATCTCCCACCAATACTTACTTTACCAATATTTACTTTTTCCTCTCCTCCACTTTACCAATATCATAGAAAAAACTAAAAGAAGAGTTCAATGTTCAACAAAAAGACAAGACAAGAAAAAAAGAAGAGTTCAATGAATGATCAAAGAATGTTTACAAAAATATAGTGTTCAAAAAATTATAAATAAGGTACATATATTTATTTTGTTCTTGATTTATATTTCAAATATATTGAAATATGATGTTAATATTTATTTATCATTTTTGTTAAATTATTGTAGAATCAATGGATGAGATTTTTGTTGAGAAGAGTTTAATGAATGATCAAAGAATGTCTACAAAAATATAGTGTTCAAGAAATTATAAATAAGGTACATATATTTCTTTTGTTCTTAATTTATTTTTCAAATATATTGAAATATGATGTTAAGAAAATGCAATGACTCAAGCTCGTGCCATCACATATACAAATAGAAATTGTAGACTCAAAAGGAATTAGCCATTATTGCAAGAAACAAGATTTTATTGTTTTGATACTTATTGACCTCATATCATCTTGAAAGGTTACAAGCATAGAGGTTATAAGAAGAAAATGTAGTGCAAATGTGTATTTGTCAAAATTCACACTCAATAAAAACTTGAAATTTAAAGATTTTATTGATGTGATCTTTATTTTTCCTAGAGTTTTAAAATTTTGATTTTACCTCTTGAAGATGTATATTGTTTACATTAGTAGCCTCTTTATTTATACTTTTCCACTAAGGGCATGTTTCGTAGACTGTAATAGGTACTGTAATGTAATAGTTATTCCTATGGTTTAGTTATTCTTCAGTTTGGTTATGTTTTTATTACAAGGAATAGTCATTCCTTATGAATAGTTATTCTTCTAAATGGGGAATAACTATTCTTCTTTAAAAGGTTGTATTAGTTATGAGAAATAATATGTCTACAACATTTTTACAACAAATCCTAAGTGGCAGGTTGTTACTGTTGGGGCAAAAAAGTAATCTTAGTGTTAGTTTCAAATTTGAATCAATAACAACTAACCACCTGTGATTTGTTGTAAAAATGTTGTAGACGTAACATCTCTCATTAGCTATTCCTTAGTAAGTGCAATAATTTCAAAACTTAATATATTTTCAAATAAACAAACTTTCCATATACATCTAACAATTATAAAAATAAAAAATCATAAAAAATAACACATTTCTCTTTTAAATTTAAAAATAACAATTTTTAAGGAGATATAATTGTATGAGTAAGATTACATTACAACACACTTATTACTAGTAATAAAGATTACAATTCCTGTCGTAATCCCTATTTAGTGTATCAAACATACTCTAAGCGTCACAAAATAATGTTACATGTGTTTAGTTTGTCCAATAAAATAATGTCACGTGACAAATTAAAAATGACGTGAATAATAGACACAATTGATACTTATAATAAATTTCACAATAAATTTAGTTTTTCACAAATACTTATAATAAATTTCATTATAGTTAAAATAATTAATTGTGATATAAATACTTAAATAATTTCACAAATACTTATAAAAAGTTACATTGTTACCATTATTTAATAATTAAACTTAAATAATTGTTTGTAGCAAGCAGCCAAAGAGTCAGTTTAGCAAAAAAAAAAAAAAGCAGCCAAGGAGTCAAAAAAAGTTATTCACTGTACTGTGTAAGCCTTTACGAAAAAAAAAAAATGTTGCGTGGCTCTTTTTTTACCACGTATCCACATGAGGACAACATTACTTTTCAGAAATTGTTGTGTAAGGGAACTTGTTTCAGCGAAGCTAGAACTTGTTTCAGAAAGTCTTGTTTCAGCCAAGGTAGAACTTGGTCTTCAGTGGTAAATGTTTCTTCTCTTTCAGTTTCACTACATTTTTTTTTCTTTCTTTCCTTCATTTTCTCTCAGATCCCATCTCTTTCTCTGTATTTTTTCTTTCTTTCTTTCATTCCCTCAACAGACAGAGACCACTGAAATCAAAGAGAACTCAAGCACGAAATGGGGATGGCTTCAAGGAACACCCGATCATGAACCACGCCTGGCTGACGCACCCATTTCAAGGCCCCTCCTGTCGTCGGCAACAGATAGTTGTTCAGCTTTGAAGTTCCAGCGCCGAGATTCACAAGTATTTAAAACCCATATTGATTTCTTTTTTAAAAATATTTAAGTCATAAATTTTTTTTTTTTGATTATATGTTCTGGTTTTGTTCTAGTAACATCTGAAATTTGTATGAGGAGTAGTTTTTGTAAGAGGATTTTTTTTTAATGAGAATTTTTGTAAGAAGTTGTTTGGTGGTAGAGTGTTGTTTTCGGTTAGCTTGTTTCAGGTGTGTAACTTGTGTTTCAACTTTCGAGGAGGAGGGGGAGGAGAAATGAGGGAAGGGTAGTTTAGTCTTTTTATAAAAATATAATTTGTTAGATACTTTGCTCTTGTTCCCATAAAAGTCTTTGTTGTTTTGTGAAAAAGCAAAACAAAACCAATAAAATATTTCTTTAAATGTACGGTTACCGGACCCATATATGTTTGATAACCAGTATATATATATATATACTATTGTACTTTTTTTTTTTTTTTTTGAGTTAAAGAGTAGTACTATAACACAGTTAAAGGTAATAAAAAATACACCATTTATAGGCCACGTGAGTGACATGACCATTTGGATGGGTAAAAACTAAAAAGTGAACTTGAAGACTTGTCTTTCTCACTTCCCATCACTGACCACAAGTTTCAAAATTTTGCATTCAGATTCACAGCCGGATAAAACAAAGAAAAAGAAAAAGTGGGGGAGAAGGAACTTGCTAGAAGTAAAAGAAGGAGAAGTAGTTCATGAGGTAGCATCAGGGAAATGAGAAGAAGCAGCAGCTTGATTGATCTGCAACGACAGGTGAATTTTTTTTTCAAAGATTCACAAAAACCTCAACTGCTTCTTCGATTTTTATTCTTCTTCAAAGACCTTCAATTTCTTAGAAATCCGGTATCCAAAATTCGGTATTCGCTCCGGTATTGCCGGAATGACTCCGGTACGGCCGGTATTTAAACCGGAACGAAATAGTAGCGTTCCTATACAGGCCAAGGTTTCGGTACGGTATACATGGGGGAAGGGATAAAGCTGGTATTTCTTATCGTATTGGCGCTATTTTTATTTTCTGAAGAAAAAAAATAGCGGTTAGCCCATCTGCGTCTCTGAAAAAGCAAAGCTTTATAGTGTTTTGTAAACGTGAAAAATCTGAATTTTGAAAACGCAAACGTGCTGATTTTGTGGAGCCAAACGATTTGGCAAATCACGTTTTGTCTAAAACGCGCGTTAAGGTTTTGTGAACAGCCTATCCAAACGGGCTCTAATGAAAAATAAAAATTTTCTAATCTGTTTCGAACTTTTCAGGGATCAAAGCGGAAAGATTGGTTAGGTCCATACATAAGTCAGAGGTCAATCTTTATTTTGGACGTTGCCTCTTTGAAAAGCTTTAGCCTTTAGGTATGAGCTGCTGTGGGAATCGGCGAGAGAAGGGTGATTGCTTTAGGTATGATTCATATATCATTTTAAGTTTACTCTTCTTTTCTTTTCCTTCATTTTTTGGTCCTCAATATTTTTGTTCCCAACAGCATATATATATATATATATATATATATATATATATATATATATTCATAAACTGAAAGACTTTTTTTTAAGAAAAATGCTATGTTGATTGCATTTTTACAACGTTTTCACAACTTTAAGTAACAGATTGTTATTAGCTGTTATGAAATCGCAAAAAAAAAAAAAAAAAAATTTAGTTTTGGATTCAAATTAGAAATAGTAACATTTTACCACGTAGAATTTATTGTGAAAGTGATGCAAAATTGTTATGGATGCAACACTTTTGAGAAATGATTTTTATAATTAATAACAAACATAATATAATCAGACCGGCAATAAATGGCTACAAACATGAACAACAAACAGCAACTAGTTACCCATAAGCTTTAATCCTACGTTGGAAAATGAGTGTGAATTATAGAGATTTAAAACCTGTACTGTGTATCCAAGGGTTAGGCCTTTTTAGATATACACCATTGTTAGATTCTTTAAAACCTTCTCCCCTCTCCCATTGTGTGTGTGTTAAAATACTTAGTATTTTGGACCAACTCCAAATCTGTATTTTACCTTGAAAAGTTAATTGCACTAACCACCACGTAATGGTCACTTCATAAATACAAGTGCTTGTAAGGTGTAGGAGGCAAATGTCAGGGTTCAAGTCCCCAAAAGAAAGTTTCACACATATATACATTTAGATTAAATTAGAATAAAATTCTATTTCAGATATAAAAAAAAATTAATAATAATAAAATGTATTGCGTTAGGATCAGGCCAAATGTGATAGATAGTAGCACAAGAGCCAGATTGCATATAGTCTTCTTAAAACTCTTCCCATTTAATTTCTTCAAAGCACATTTAACTTTGTCAATCCAAGATCCAACTTGACTCCTATAAAGGCATCTATCTAGAAATCGTACAATCAAAATTACTCAATCATACCCTAACAGAATGAGCATTTCGATCAAATCACCTTTTCACCCTCAAGAAACCATTCTAAGCCAACTGCCACTAATGAGCTAGAGTGCTAGAGACATGCATTGCTACAATCAAGGGACGGATCCATAATTTAGAGTGAGGAAGGCTGAAATATGAACAAAGAAAATTTATGAAAACCAACATTTTAATACATTGCAATACAATAATATATTAAAAGGGACTTGGCTTTATTTTAGATCTTAGAAATCATCTATGATTGATTACGCACTAAATATTGCATTCTATAAAATCAAAAATTTTATCAAGAGATCATCTTTCATTTTGATTTTATGAAGCCAAAACCAATTTTAAAAAGTCAAATATTATAATTGATTTTCATCATATCATTATTGTTGCTAAGTAAAGAAGAACACAATGATATGGCTAGCATGCATAATGCACTAAATAGTAAACTATAAATATAACTATATATAAATTTATTAGTTCTCCATTTATAAATTATTATTTTTCTTACTTTTAAATTTATTTTTTCTCAATTTATTGGTTCTAACAATTAATTATTTTTTTAGTTTGTCTTATGTTTTATCTTGTTATACATTTTTTTTAAGAAATAATTATAATATGATGCTAATTCCGTAATTTGAACACTTTCTCCCCTAGACTCCAAACACTTTGTACATGAGAGGTGCCAATTTAGCTCTAAGCTCATAGCATCTCATTATACAATTTATTGTTCAACTAAAGATAAAATTAACTAAGCATGACCAAAGCTTTAATTTATTATTATTTTTGGATGGGCATGACCAAGCTTTATTTATTGTTCAACAACAATAAAATATCTGATGGTAGAATAAAAGATTTAGGGTTTAATCTCTGTTTACACAAAAAATCAATTGGTGTTTTGGTCTGATAATAAAGAGTTATCATCAAAAGCGGATCCCATAGGTTAAAACTCTTTAATAAAAACAACACCCACTAACCCATAGACCCACACTTATTGTTGGTACTTTAAATAAATAAACCAATTAAATGCACCAATGCATTAGGTTCTGCTAATTATTAGTATATTACAAATTTAATAGAATATTTTAAATAGTTAGAGGATATTTATTTAATTTTTGTAGTAAATTATGAGAAATATTATCTAATCTTTAATCAAAATATACTTTTGACATCTTTCTATACTATTTTTTTTTCTTATAAAAAAATACTATTTTTGTTTAGATTGCTAAAATTTCAAAATTATTTTATTATTTTTATATTAATTAATTATGACATCATCACGGTCTAACCGTAGGGGTGTCAATATTCGACCCAACCTGCGAACACGACACGAACCCGACACGGGTTTTTTCGAGTTAGGGTTGGGCCTTAATGGGTTTGGGTCATAAATGGGTCAACCCAAAAGCGACACGATAAGAAACGTGTCATAAGCGGGTCAACCTGTGTAACCCGCAATAGACACGTTTGACACGCCAATTTATTTGTGTTAAACTAAAATGACCCACTTAACACAATCCGTTTAACTTGTATAACAAATAAATATTTATTTTATTTTAGATTTGTCAAATACCTTTTATATCCAACATATATTTTAAATTTAATAAGAAAAGTGAATAATTACAAAAACTTACAAGGGATATAATTGGAAATTGAAACTTTATAAACCATAGATCTCTAAACCCTACAAACTCTAAATTATTTTTAGATGGATGTTATATTTAATATTATGCAGGTTGAAATGAGTTGTGTTACATTCATATCAACCCAACACGACTCGTTTATTAAGTGTGTCAAATGGGTTGGGTCAGGTCAACCCGCCTTATTAACAGGTCGGGTTAGGGTTGAAGGATCATGACACGATTATTAAATGAGTCGGGTTAGGGTTGAGCCATTTAGTCGAATACCCCTACCTCAACACGACACGAACCCGACACGCTAACCCGAATTGACACCCCTAGTCTAACCTCTATTAGTCCCACATGATTGAGCTTCAAAAACCTTGAACCTCTTCATTTTACGGTTCTTTGAATAGTTTGGATCTAAATACTATGGGTAGTTCATCTTGCCTAGACGATAAGGAGTGTCTTCAAATAAGATATTTGGGGTGTGACCTCGACTATACCAAAATATAATTGATGTCTTGATTTTATCCAATTGTAATGGAGTGGATTACATAGTTTGAAATTTTATGTATCAGTTGTGTTACAAAAAGTTTGAGGGGGTTAGCTATTATCAATTAAAAAATAAATGTTAGCAAAAACTTAATTAATAATTTTATATATCAATAAGTAAGAAAAATGATTTTTGAATAAAAAATTTGTAATATAAAAGTGAAATAATTAATATTTAAATGTAAAAATTAAAAAATGTCACTTAAATTTATCATTTGCGCATTTAAAGAATAGATGAGTCACCCTAGTTCTATCTTTATTCATCAAGGAGGAACTAAATGGAAATCTGTGCAACAGTTTCGTCCTTGTTTTTCCTGTTGGACTTTCCCCCCATACATGGTACTTGTTAGAAATACTAGACGATTGTATTGTATTTCACTAGTAATAAAATATACATGAGTGTCTTTATATAGGAGGTAGAATGTGCAGTATAAGTATGTGTGCTATACAAGATAAATAAGATGGGCCTAAGGTCTATGACCTATTACACGTTGATAGCCCCTCTCAAACTCAAGGTGGGAGGTGGGTGTGAGACCAATTTGAGATTGTTAATCAAAGTATGAAGGCATCCCTTAGGATGTGACTTAGTAAAGATATTTGCAAGTTGATGATCTTTAGAGGAGATTGAGAATAGTTTGAGAGCATCATGAACAAGATGATAACGGATAAAATGACAATCAATCTCGATGTGTTTAGTTTGTTCATGGAAGACATCATTGTGAGTAATATGAATGGTATTCTGATACAATGTTAAATTACCGATTGTCTCAAAAACTTAAACAATTGGGATATAGTAACTTTAATCATTTAATCACACATTTTTAACACTGCCCCTTACGTGTAGGTTGAAATTACCTTTTAATAGGTGATGCCCAAAACGTAAGAATTTAAATGAGAGGTAGAGTGGAGGAGATAAGAATCGAACTCAGGATCTCAGGTTCTTATACCATGTTAGAAATACTGTAAAATTGTATTGTATTTCACCAGTAATAAAATATACATGAGTGCTTTTATATAGAAGATAGAGTGTGTAGTACAAGTATGTATTCTATACAAGATAAATAATGTGAGTCTAAGGCCTATAGTCTGTTACACTTTAAGTGTCATGGAGTAATTCTATGTTCGCTATTTTTTTTTTTTTTTTTTCTTCAGGACTTATGATATTGAGGGAGGAGGTGAATCATGTAATTTATTGCGAAGATTATGGAGCTCAATGATAATTCGTGATCTTTCTCCCAGCTGGTTCCTTCAATCATGGAGGATAATATTTGGAGTGTCGTGTGTGATTGCAGTAGCATTGGATCCTTTGTTCTTTTACGTTCCTGTGATCAATGAAGATAAGAGGTGCATTGGGATGGACAAAAAGTTGGGAGCCATATCTCTTATTTTGCGCTCTGTTACCGATATCATTGGCATTATAAATATTATTTTGCAATTTCGTAATGGTTATAAAGAGAACTCGGAGGAAGTTAAAGATTTTCGGAAAATAGCGAGGAGGTATTTGTGGCCTTACTTCGTTATTGACATTCTCGTTATTCTTCCCTTCCCACAAGTAAGGAGCTTTATTCAGTTAATTGTTTTCTTCAAAATTAACACAATGTGCTGCATATATTTAGATTTTATCCGTTGACTCTATACTTGTTGTAATCTGCTCAGGTCATAATTTTAATTATTTTTCGACAACTGAAAGTCTCAAAATCTCTGAATAAAAGAAAGTCGTTGACTTTTTTGGTTCTCTTCCAATATGTGCCAAGAGTTATTCAAATCTTCCAATCTTGGAAAGATCCTAAGAAGAGAGTCGACAAATTATCTGAAACCCCCAAACGAGTTAAAGCTGCATTCAATTTCTTTCTCTACATCATTGCCAGTCATGTAAGTTTGATTTTGTACTAATTTTATATTCATGAAATTTTAACCTTGAAAAGTAGTATCAATTTAAAACCAAGGTTTTGTTCGATTTTAGATTTTGAAAGTATTATGCTTATGCGTATCAAAAGCATTTGCGTGAACGCATGAAATATATATATATAAAATGTGAAATACTTCATTCATTAATTTATTATAAATGGATACTCCTATTCTCACATAAACCATAAAATCATGTTATATCTACAATATTTTCGTAAAGAAATTCTAGGAGGCAGTTTGTTATTACTTATTGGTTCTAATATGGGCCTACCTGCACTAACATTACTTTTTAATCATCTAATAATAGTCCACCATTTAGAATTTGTTGTGAAAATATTGTGAATATAGTATTATCCAAATAGTGAAAGTCTAGGAATATAACAAAATGTCATAACATTTTTACAACACCTTTGTTTTTAAGTTGTGGAGAGTCCTAATCTAATATTTCAACTATTTATTTTAATTTTATTTTGACCTATGAGAAACTGACATCTCAACTATAGTAAAAATGTTGTGTTCCTATAGCAGTGAAAATGTTCTTGATTTTAGCTCAATCAAGAATACCTTTATCGTCCTAGGTCAATTATATATATGACCTACATAGATATTATATAGAATATAAATACATTATACAATTCATGTATAAATCTCTCTCTGTACAATTTCATGAATTATTATTATGATTATTAGAAAAAATATGAAGAATTTATTGATGTTCAATGCCTCGATGGTCTTTTAGGTATTGGGAGCCTTTTGGTATTTTCTCTCTATTGAAAGGGAGATTGCTTGCTGGCACGTGGCCTGTGAAAAACGTATTGAATGTATCCAAATTTCTTTCAATTGTGATGACAGACTTCACAGATTAGGAAATTACACATTTCTAAATGACGTTTGCCAAATAGATCCACCAGATAAAAGTAAAACGCTCTTTGATTTTGGAATATTTCTTGGAGCCCTTCAGTCTGGTGTAGTGCAGTCCAAAAATTTCTCAGAAAAATTCTTTCACTGTTTCTGGTGGGGCTTACGAAATCTAAGGTTTGCACATATTGACTCTGCTATTCCATATTACTAGCATTTCAGAATAATTTTTATAATAATATATATGTCTATATTGCAATATTATTTGTAAGTTCTTACAAGACTTTTTTTTTTTTTTTTTGGAGAAACTGTTATTACTTCTTAGGAGACTTTTAGTGTGCATTTGGTTCCAGCTTAAAAAGCCAGCTTATTTTACTATTCAACTTATTTTTGTTACTATTTATGGGCCCATTTAAACTTTTTGGTACTATTGATGGGTCTACTGTACTATTTCAATTAACTTTTACTTTTATCTATAATACTTTTAGCAAAATAAGCAGATTCCAAACAAACCCTTAAGCTTCTCAAGTAGAACTTCTGTCATCCTCACATTTATTAAACCATAGATTGCCACGCCCATTCGTGAAGCCAAAATTTTGGTTTAGGAGGAAAAAGAATGCTCAATCTATTAAACAAAAAAATCGATTAAAGTAGAAAATATAATGTAAATATACGTTATAATTTATTTTTTTTATACTTGATTTCAATTTATTTTTTTGAATCTACAATTAGCTAGAATCAGTATACTCACTGTTGGAAAATTTAGACCCCGGTTGATAAAATTAACAAGTTTTAAACTAAAGTTGTTAATTAGATTTATTATGAATAAAACTTGTTAAAACAAACAAACATCAATATCATGTCAATATCATGCACAGCGGAAAAGTAAATAAGATAAGATATGATGACCTAGGAAAACCAATGAAACAAACTAGTTTCACAGTAAAAAACCTGGGAGGAAACCTTCCCGGAAAGCAATTCACTATAGTAAAGAGAAGTTTCAGATCTAGTACAAAACCTTTGTCCCTAGACTCTACAATTCCTGTAGATGAACTTACAGCAGAAACCTTTTACTGCTTCAGAACATCTGAACTCTTTAATATATGAATACCACCCTTTTTGCACGGATCCCAGTACGTAACTAACCAATGATACACGGCTCCTAGTACGTGACTAACACACCAACTTGAAGAAGATGTTGGCTGTAAAGTTCTTCATTTCATCAACAATGAAGATCAAGAAGCACTTGATTACAAAACCCTAAGACACAAAGACACAGTAGTTTCTTTAAGAGAGAATAAGGCATCGATCACTTTTTGTATGTGTTCTCCTTGTATTCTCATATGTGACGGCCTCTAAAATAAGCCTTACATATGTTTAGAGTTGTGAGAAAAGAAACCCTACACAAATACATAAGCATGGGCCGAAAATTAGATCTGAAAAATTGATTTTCGTAATTCTCGATAGATACCTCGATAGATAGTATCTGTTGAGCTTCATTAAACTTCGATAGATAGCTATTTGTCGAGAAGCTGTCGAACTTTAATGAATCAACACTTCTTCACTTGTTTTTTGGATAGATTTGCATGGCTTCAATACTAGACTTGAACGCTTGTTCTTTGAAGTATCAAACACATCCTAGATCTACCCAGTTACAAGTAAAGTGTGTTTTGTCAAAAGATTAGCCAATTACATAAAATATTGACATATGTTCCTAATATTGAATCACAGATGTCCTAACACTCACTATTATGTATTATTTATTTATTCACAATATATACTATATAATCATTATTATATGAATTGAAAAGATTAATCTAAATATAGAATATTCAAACAAATCATTAAATACTTAAAATAAAAAAGACAAAAATAAATTAGCTTAAAAGTTGTTAGTACTTAGTCTAGCCTAGCTCATTGGGCTATTGTACTTGTAGTATATTTATATTACTTGTACTTCACATATACTTAGCCTATATAAGGCTCTTTATTGTACAGTGTTACACACACAGAATACACATCAATATGTAGACTATTTAGTCTTTCTCTCTCTCATTTTATATTCTTAACATGGTATCAGAGCCATTGCTCTAACATTCTAGTACCTGGGGTCATCTTTGGCGTTTTTCCGCTGCTCTCACCTTCATCCAGTAGCCACTGTCAGAAGCGAGTTACCGGCGTCACGCCTACAACCCTGCAACGTTCGGATCTCATCATTTTGTTCATCAAATTGCTAAAGCAAAGGCATAGTGTGACAGATCAGTCAATCCCAAGCAAAACCCAACCAAGAACAACCCGAAATCACTAGACACGGACTCATATCTGCCGCCTGAAGTTTCTGGCTCACGAAAACGCACTCCATGCACCGTCACGTGCCACTAGAAGCCCACATGCGCTAGTCACAGCGCTGCCATGTTCTAACACACGCACCACGCGCTTGATCTGGTTTGCGTCATGCCACGTCAGCCCTAGGGTGACGACATTCTACCCACGTCAGCGTCCTGCCTCTTCAACTTACGTTAGCACATATCAGCGCCTCGCGTCATCAGCTTACGTCAACACACGTCAACCGTTGACTTCTCTATTTCTGACCGTTAAGTTGCACAGTTGACCGTTGACTTTTGACCAAAAGTCAAATTTTCAATATGGCCTATCTTGCTCAATTTTCGCGTAGATTCCGTTTTTGGGCTCTGTTTCTTCGTTTGAGGCCTCTAAATTCCTCTTTGGGGTCATTTTCTTCATGATGGCTCAACAAAACGAACAAGACATTCTTTGTCCTATCACAGTTATTTTGGATGGTCCGACTAGCTATCATGCATGGTCCCAAAATATGACTGTCTTTCTTAAGTGTCGCAAGCTATGGAGGTATGTAACTGGTTCAATTCCCAAGCTAATGCCACTTCCTCAGTCCAAAGCCACTGCTGACGCTGATGCGTCTAAGACTACTGTTGTAACAGAGGATGATTATGAAGCACGCCTAGAGGAATGGGAGAATATTCAGAGTAAGATTCTGTCTTAATTTATCAATACCTCTGTATCTTCCATTCATAGTCTTCTTCCTCGTCTTGGTATTGTTGTGGGCCTGCGGTTGCTTAGATATTTCTGTCCAATAGCTTCAATTGCACTAATGATTCATGTCTGGAGTTCCACAAATCCTCCACTAAAGCATCCTGAGGACATTGAGCTCTTTGCGAAATATCGAGATCGCCGTCGATTTATGCATTTCATGATGGGTTTACGTGAATATTTTAAGCCTACTTAGGCTTCTCTGCTTAGTTGGTCTCCTACTTCTTCTCTTGATGCTACAGTCAAGGAGCTCATCTCCGAGTTGAATCGTCGGCCTACTTATCACATGTCATCCTCTGACCATGTGTTGGCTACACCTTCTCCTCCTCTACTGCCTCCCATTGCAGCATTCACTGCTCCTCCGTCGATAAATTCTGGGTGTCCCATCTCTTAATCTTCCAAAGGTAATCGCCGTGAGTTTTGCCATGCCAAAGGCCATGGTATCTCTGTTTGTCGCAAACTGCAGAAATTCATGCAGGAGAAAAACAAATCTGCTCTTCCTCAGGTAGCTTTTGTGTGTCCCTCAGATCAATCGGTTCCTACAGGTCCATCTTTGGCCTCCTCACTTACTACAGCTCATATTGAGGTAGTAGTTTAACAAGTTTTATTTCAAACTTCCACTGCCTTTTCTATCACCTCAGGTAAACATTCTTGGTTTTTTGATACTGCATGTTGTAACCATATGACCCCTGATGAATCACAATTCTCTAATAAGGCACCTTTAGCACATCCCATCTATATTTACATTGTTGATGGAACTCCTATGCCTGTTAGTCATAAAGGAACAATTTCTTCTCCCAGTTTATCCCTTAGTGACACTTTTCATATTCCAAAGTTGTTCCTCAATTTGTTTTATGTTAGTCAACTTTGTGAATTAGGAGTAGATATTCTATTTACTAATCATGGTGTGGATGTGTAGTATCCTTGGACGGGTCAAGTGCTTGGGACAGGCCGTAAGGTTGGATGTATGTTTGAGGTTCACGACTTAAAAATTCCTTCACATGTTGTTTCTGCTGCTGCTACTACTACTGCCACCCTCTCGCCTGATTTATGGCATGCTCGTCTTGGTTATACATCATTATCTCGTCTTCAGTTGTTAACTTCTCATGATCATTTAGGTTCAGTTTAGTTTCCAAAATTTGATTGTACTTCCTGTCATTTTGGCAAACAAACAAAATTGCCCTTTAATAATACTGACTCTTTTTCTTTTACACCTTTTGATCTTATACATTCTGATATTTGGGGTCCTGCACTAGTTCCCACTGAGGGGGGATCTAGATATTTTGTCATATTTGTGGATGATTTTTCTCAATATACCTGGATTTATCTACTTCACTATAGGTCTGAACTTGTGTTTATTTACCAAACATTTCATAAAATGATTGAAACACAGTTCAATCACACCATTAAGATCTTTTGGTTGGATAATGCTCAAGAATATAATGATAAATCTTTCCTATCATTTTTAGATAGCCATGGTATCCTCCCTTTTCAGTCTTGTCCTTACACCTCTCAACAAAATGGTCATGTAGAATGAAAACATTATCACATTCTTCATGTTGTCCGCACCTTTCTCATTTCTGCCTCTATTCCTGAGCACTTTTAGGGTCAAACTCCTGACTACTCTCTTCGGGTTTTTGGTTGTGCTTGTTTTGTCTCTCTTCCTCTTTATGGACGAACAAAGCTCTAGCCACATGCTTGTATCTGTTGCTTCCATGGCTATGGTGTATCTCAAAAGGGATTTCGCTGCTATGATTCCATAACTCATCGCCTTCGTATCTCCCGTCATGTTGAGTTTTGGGAACATCGTCATTTCACTAGTCTTCAGCAGTTCCCTATATCCTCTTTCTCGGAGTCTCCCATTTTTACTGATCTTTTCCTCCCTCTTTATCCTGAACTTGTGGAGGATTCTTCAACATTGGCTGCCTCTCTAGATGCCTCATCTCCGGTTTTGTCCCCGGCATATGACCTGCCTGTCTTGGATCCTGTGGCACCACTATCTTCTGAGCCTCCTGTTGGTCCTGACCTTCGTCTTTTTATTTGGGTAAGCATTTCCTCCTCTTTAATGCACTGATTATCACTGCTCTTTTGCTCTTGCCACCCTCTATGAGCCTCACACTTATTGTGAGGCCCACCCTCTTTGGCAGCAAGCTATGTCCGAAGAACTAGATGCCCTTCACAAAAATCACACTTGGGATATGGTTGATTTGTCTCCTGGTTAGTTTGTAATAGGTTGTAGGTGAGTTTACAAGATCAAGACCAAGGCTAATGGATTTGTTGAATGATACAAAGCTTGCCTAGTTGCCAAGGGCTTTACTCAAGAATATGGCATTGACTATAAGAAAACATTTGCTCCTGTTGTTCGCCTTACATTTGTCAGATGTCGTTGGCCTTTTTATCAGATGGATGTGAGGAAAGTTTTCTTCAATGGAGACCTCCAAGAAGAAGTGTACATGTAACCACCCCCTGGCTATACTCACTTAGACCGTCAACTTTGTTGCCTTCGCCGTGCTCTTTATGGCCTCAAGCAGGCTCCTTGGACTTGGTTTGAAAACTTTAGCTCAGTTGTTGCTCAGCAGGGTTTCACTTCGAGTCCTTATGACACTGCTCTCTTCGTCCGAAGATCCTCTACTAATATCACTCTTATTCTTCTTTATATTGATGACATGATTAAAACTTGAGATGATTTTGCAGGTATTTGCTCTCTTCAGCACTTCCTTAGTCAGCATTTTGAGATGAAAGATCTGGGCACTTTCAGCTATTTTCTTGGGCTTGAGGTTACCTCATCCTCTGATGGATACTATATTTCCTAAGCTAAATATGCTTCTGATCTTCTCTCCAAAGATGGTATCATAGATAACAAAACTGTTTCCATTCCCTTGGAATACAATGCCAAGCTTACACCCTTGGATGGTGAACCTATATTAGATGCTACTCGTTATCGTCAGTTGGTTGGAAGTGTGATCTATCTCATTGTCACTCGCCCGGATATTTCACATGCCGCGAGTATGGTTAGTAAGTTCATAGACGCTCCTCGTTCTGTCCACTATGCTGTCGTTCTTCGGATTCTCCGATACGTCAAAGGTACACTTTATCATAGTCTCACTACTCCTCTTGGTCTTTTCTCGAGCTCTATGCTTATTCAGATGCGGATTAGGCAGGTGATTCAATTGATCGATGCGGGTTAGGTAGGTGATCCGACTGATCGATGCTCCATCACAGGTTTTTGTTTCTTGTTGGGTACTTCTTTGGTCTCATGGCGTAGCAAGAAGTAAGACGTGGTTTCTCGTTTAAGTACCAAGGCTGAGTATCGTTCCCTTGCTAACACCACTTGCGAGCTTGTCTGGTTTCGATGGCTCTTGACTGACATGGATGCTCCACAACTCACCACCACTCCTCTTTATTGTGATAATAGGAGTGCTATTTATATTACTCATAACGATATCTTCCATGAATGCACCAAGCACATTGAGATCGATTGCCATATCACTCATCAGAATCTCAAGAAAGGCAATCTCCAGTTGTTTTCCATCTCCTTTGCCGACCAACCTACCAATATCTTCACCAAAACTCACCCGCCTAGTCGTCTTCGAGATCTTATACCCAAACTCCAGTTAGCTTCCTCCTTGTCACCTCGAGTTTGAGGGGGGATGTTAGTATATATATAGCTTAGCTAGTCTAGCCCATTGGGGTTAGCCTAGTATACCGTACTTGTAGTATACTCATATTACTTGTTCTTCACACATACTTAGCCTATATAAGTGTTACACACACATAATATATATCAGTATGCAGACTATTTAGTCTTTCTCTCTCTCACTTTATATTCTTAACAAGTATTAAAATTATGATCACATACACAAAAAGATTAAAATATTCTATGTATGAATTGATTTTTTTCTTAAAATATGTTTTATGATATTTTTAATATTCTTGAGTTTAGTTAAAAGTACGAAATTTTATTCTATCTATCTTCGAATTATTTAATGATGGGCTGATTTCGAAAGACCGTAAAAAAATATATTGAACTGTAACAAAATCATTTTGTTAAAAAAAAAAAATCAGTACATTGTCTAGGTGATAATATATCTTCTGATATTAAAATTACATATAATTTTTTTCCTTAATTACATTAGGAGTTAAAATTTATTTCTAAAAAATAATTTTTTATTTTTTTTGGGGAAAAATATAATTTTTTATATTTTTAAATATTATAAAAAATTAATTTTTAAAAGAACTTTAAAGCTTTGTTTGGTTGGGAAGATAAAAAAGAGAGAATAAAAAATATTGGGAAGATAGAAAATATGTTAGTTTTTTTATCATATATGTTTGGTACAAATGATCAATAAAAAATGTAGAATGGTGGAAAATAAATATAAATATAATTTATTTGGTTGTAAAGAAAATTAAGAGGATATATGAAAAATGTAATTTATATGAATTTATTATTATGCCCATATTACATAGTATATAAGCAAAATATCTAAATAAATTCATACTTGTGAGCATATTTTCTCAAATTATTTAAGAAAAATAAAAATATCATGTTCTCTTCCGTTTTCTTTCCAAAAAATCACTTTAACCAAAAAAAGGATGAGGGGAATTTGGATGGGGTCACAGGCAATTGCGGCTATAGGCCGAATTGACTTATAGCCACGGTTTTAGGAGCGATAGCAGCATTTTTAAAACGCGGCTATAGGACATTTTTTTTGTAGTGAGTGCCCCCCAATACACATACACACGAACACACACATATAATTTGCCATACAAAAATACGTAGTAAATTAAAGCTGTATATAAAAAAGAAAAGTATTTTAGATGTAGTACTCCCTGGCCACCCTTCTTGTCCATGGCTTACGATCAAGTCCCCCGGCATTTTTGGTGCATCTCTTGGCAGTTTTTCCTCTGCAGAATGCACTTCTTTTTTCTTTTTATTTCTTATTTATTGCAGGTTTGATTTCTAAGATTAGTATATCTGACACATTATAGTTGCAACGTTTTTGCAGTTCTCTTGGTCAAAACCTCGAAACAAGTAACTATGTCTGGGAAAAATGCTTTGCAGTTCTCATTTCTCTCTTTGGCTTGCTATTGTTTACATATTTCATTGGAAATTTGCAGGTTAGTCTCAATTCTTTTCTTTTTTTTTTTTTTTTTTTTTTTTTTAAGGCTTAGGGTTCCTACTTCCTAGATATACAATTATGAACTGAACATTATTTAGGCTAAAAACAAGGAGTGGGCATTAGATTGGTTTTTAGGTTGGAAGAATGATACCCCTCACACTTGCTATGTATTAAAGTGGCCAAATTGTTGTACTCTAAGTCTATGATGTCTATTTATAATTAAAATAATTTTCTTTTCACTATTATCCAAACTATTCTTACTATATAGTAAAGTGCTTTGAAGTTTATTTGACATTTCATAATGTTTCTAATGAAAAATCTATGGTTCAAATGTTCCCACGGTCTTGTGTTTTTAATGGAGATATTTACAGCTCAAATCCTCACATGGTCTCACCCCAACTCTCCATTATATATATACACACACATACACACACTATCCTTACTATTTAGTTTTTTTTTTCTTTACTTTTTAAATATTTGATAATCGAGAAAAGTGAAATTTGAATCTTAAGTGTCTTTATTGGAAATACCAAAAATGTTCATTGATATATATATATATATATATATATATATTTATTAATGATTGATGTGTTTAGATTTCTCTAATATTTAATTTTCAAAGGAGATCCTATAAAGCTTATTATTTATATAATATGGAGTAATTTTGTATTAAAAAATATCCAAAATATAGATTTGAAAAATCAAGAGCTTTGTAGCTCAATATTTAATGGTATTTCTAATGAAAATATCTATAATTCAAATCATTTCACTGATCCAACTATATATATATATATATATATTTTTTTTTTGCAACAGTGCTAAAATTTCTATTTTAATATAAAACTATAATGGATGCCATAGTAGATTTTGAAACTTTGGATTTAACTTTACAAATTCGAAACCTACAATTAAGGATATGAAACTTAGTAAAAAGCCTTGGCTTAACTTAGTCACATTTTGGTGTTTTTAATTGAGGTATTTACAGTTTAAATCCTCCCATCCTCAATATAAATAAATAAATTAAAAAAACTTCAAAGTTTTAATTTCTTTGAAAAAGAAGTATGATCAGAGCTAGGAAATTTTCTCGGGAGAACCGGTGAATACATTTTGTGTAATTTTTAAATTTATTACCAAATATAAAAGAAAATTAATGAAAAATTTCAAAAGCTAGGGGGGCATAGCCCCCTAGGCACTCCCCCTAGCTCCGCCTATGATGATCACCAACGCGCATTAGATTATATATCTCAATCTTATGGCAATGAATCGGTTTCAAGGAATATACACTCACGTAAAATATTCGTTTTTTGTTCTTTGTCTACTTAATACCATAAGATTTGACAAATTGAACTTACTAGTAGAAGTGGACAGCTATACATGCAGCTGGACTCTTCAAAATCGGAGGAAGAAAAAAAGAAGAGGGAGGAGAAGGAGGAAAGCAAGAAGGCGGAGGAGGAAAGAATGGAGATGGAGATGAAGGAGAAAAAACGAACAATAGAGATATGGATGTTCAAATACAGGCTTCCTGGAGAAATGAAAAGACAGATTCTGCAGAGCGCAACACAGATTTTGAAAAAAAACAAAAACCTTGTTCATGTGGAGAACCTGTTACGTCAGCTTCCTGAAGGCCTAAGCAATTCTGTTAAGCGCCACATCTACTTAGATCTACTAAAAAAAGTGAGTTCGTTAATTAGCTACGATAAACTTGCTAAATAATATTTAATTTGCACCTGTGCAAGATTAGTACTATTATTGATATCACTCTAAAAAGAACGAAGAAAGAAAGAGCATTATCGTTTTAGTCAACTGATTGTGTAACCATCACTGCAGATGCAGCACTCATGCCATTTACCTATATATATAAAAAGATTTTCAATATATAATTAAAATTTAACAATTTAAAAAAAAAAAAAAAAAACTTTAAGTGATGAATTAATGCACATTTTGTAGGGCTATGTTTTTATTAAAAGAATAAATATTCTAATAAAGTATAAAATGATTTGAAATATAGAATGAAAATTTCTTTTAAATTTGTTGATACTTTATATGGGGTCATAGGGCCCAGAGATAGGCATCCTCCTCTTGTACTGGGCCTGGGGCCCATGCTGAGGTCCATAGCCGCATATGAGGAGGACAATGGTAACCGTGCCGAGAACAACTTCGTCCTCGGCGTTCTCGGCTAGCCAAAGCCGAGGTTGAAGAAAGGTGATTTACCGACAAAGACAATCTTCCAAAACACTCAAGGGAAAAAGATAAGTACAGCCGGTAAGTACACTAAAGCGTGGCGGTAGAGCAATTCCAGGAAAAGCTGCTGCTTCTGCATTAAATGCTCCACAACTAACACTCTGGCCGCATTTATGTAGAGAAGACATCTGAACAGTACTGTCTTGGCTACCCCAACTCACAGAAGGTAAGAGAGGATGGCTGATGGGACAAGCACTCAAGTAGTGGCTCAAATAATTAACAAGTGTAGGATCAAGATGGTCCAAGAGGAACTATATAATGCAAAAAATCTTATATGGAGAGGGGATGATTTTACCAGAGAAAACAATATAGTAATCTGGGCTAACGTTGTAACCATTTTCATTGTCACTCAAGAAATAATAAGTTGAAGCTCCTCGGGCTGGTGCCGAGATTGAATTATTTGCACAAGTCCATATTGATTTTACTTATTCAGTTTTTAAATCATCTTCGACTGTTGTTACACTCATTAAAGCGTAGTTCTTCTACCCACTCTCTATAAATTTATTGTATTGGGTTTGAATTCACTTATCCCTTAGGAATAGTGCTTAAACCTAGTCCCTATAATTGGTGCCGTCTGTGGGAAGAACTTGTGGATTAGTAAGTGCAACAGTTAGACGTGGTAGGATCAGGTCCACACTAGGAAAACCCACACCAAGCAAGTCCCCAACGGACAAAACCCATGAGATCCCAATGACAGGGTAATCTTCCTGGCTCTGAACATGAACAAAATCAGGAGAATGAAAGGAATCGAGAGGGAAGTGTTAATACCACCCAGTCGAGCAAAGGTCATCCTCAGGTGGGCAGTCGCATATCCCAAAGACAAAACAACAATCAAACCATGCAGCGGGAGATAGATGACTTGAAAAGGAAACTGTGCCACGTACAGCGAAGGCGGTCTCCTTCTAGCTCTGACATATCCTCTAATGATGAAAATGACGACAATTACAGGCAGAAATCAAGAACTCCTCCAAGCGAGACCTTTTCTTATGAAGACGAGCACCATCATAGACGAAAACACAAGGGCCCATCTAGTATGGGCCTGGGTAATGATGCCATGAGTAAGGCTCTGGATTAGATCTCTAAGTCACCTTTTACGCGCAAGATAGAAGGGGCTAGGCTACCTCGGCGGTTCCATCAGCCTATGTTCACCATTTATAATGGTCGAATGGATCCCGTGGAGCATGTGAGCCAGTTTAATCAAAGAATGGCCGTCCACTCCAAAAACGAAGCTTTGATGTGCAAGGTTTTTCCATCTAGCCTAGGACCTATAGCGATGAAGTGGTTCAACAGCTTGAAGACGAACTCCATAGATTCCTATAAGCAGCTTACTCAAGCCTTTAGCTCTCGCTTCATTACAAACAGCAGGGTTCCTCGGTCTCTGAGTTCGTTGTTGTCATTATCTATGCGTGAGGGAGAAACTCTGAAAGTATACTCGGACAGATATTGGGAAATGTACAATGAGATGGACGGCAACTTTGATGACGTCGCCATCAGCACTTTTAAAAGTGGTCTCCCAACTGGGCACGTCTTGAGGAAATCCTTGACTGGCAAGCCTGTCATCAGTGTATGTCAACTGATGGACCGGATTGACAAATACAAAAGAGTGGAAGAGGACCAGCTGCAAGGGAAGGGAAAAGAGAAGATTATCCCTCAAGAGAGGAGGGATTTCAGGTCGGACCAATACAACAATAACCGTCCGAGTAGAGATTTTGCAGGGCAATTCGGACCAACCAACACGTAGGCGGTTAATGCCGTATTCAAAGAACCGGTGCACCAGGTTTTGGAAAAAATCAAGAATGAGTCATTCTGCAAATGGCCGAATAAGATGGCTAGAAACCTCATGAAGTGCAGTCAAAGTCTGTATTGTCAGTACCACCAGGACTATGGAGATAATACAGAAGACTGCAGGAACCTTTGGAACCACCTGGATTAGCTGGTCCAAGAAGGGAAACTGAGGCACCTTCTACATCCTTCTAGCGGTCATCAAGGCCAGGCAAACTAGGAACCTTGGAAAGACACTTCCTTAAGACCACCCATAGAAATGATAAACGTAATCTTTGCTGCTCTGGGGAGGATGGGCTCATACCCTTCTAGGGTAATGTCTATGGCTCGGCTATCCACCGATGACTCTGGCCTAGAGCTAAAAAGACCTAAAGTGTATCCTTATCCAATCTTGAGTTTTTTCGAGGAGGACAAAATTGGAACCATCCAACCCCACGACGATGCGTTGGTAATCACTCTTCGAATTGGGGGTTACGACGTGAGAAGGGTAATGGTAGATGATGAAAGTGGGGCCGAGATTATGTTCCCCGATCTCTACAAGGGGCTGAAGCTGAGACCAGAAGATTTAACACCCTACGATTCCCTCTTGATGACTTTTGATGGGAAGATGGTCATGCCAAAGGGCCAGATTAGACTACTTGTGCAAACCGGCCTGGAGATTGTGGAGGTTGACTTCATTGTGGTGGATACTTACTCCCCTTACACTGCTATCGTGGCCAGACCTTGGCTTCATACCCTAGGAGCCGTTGCTTCTACCCTGCATCAAAAGGTGAAGTTCCTTTCCGAAGGTGAGGTCCTGAAAATTCAAGGTTGCCAGGCTATGGCAAGAGAATGCCTGGTGGCTGCCATCTCACATCGGCCTAGAGTAGAGTCCTCGGCCCGTGCTGAGGAAAGCTTATAGCAATTAAAGGCCCGGGCATCGTCTGTTAATGCACCAGCCGAGGAAGGAAGATGTGAGAATTTAGAAAAGATGATCATTGGCGATGACCCGGAGAGATTCTTCCAGGTGGGATCTCAACTGCCCCCTCGGGAAAGGGAGGGATTGATAGAGTTCCTCAGAGAGAACGTTGATGTGTTTGCATGGGACACTTATGATGCCCCGAGAGTTGATCCGAACTTCATATGTCACCACTTAAATGTAAATCCATCGGCCACTCCCAAAAAACAACCACCTTGACGCCTATCCAAGGAGCACGCTGAGGCTGTCAAGGACGAGGTGAGAATGCTCAAGCAAGCAGGAGATATCAAGGAGGTGTTCTACCCTGAATAGCTGGCTAACACTGTGGTTGTAAAAAAGAAAAGTGGGAAGTGGCGAGTTTGTGTGGACTTCTCAGACTTAAACAAGCCGTGTCCAAAGGACCCGTTCCTCATGCCTCGGATAGACCAGTTAGTGGATGCCATTGTAGGCCATCCTCGGATGAGCTTTCTAGATGCCTTTCAGGGCTATCATCAAATACCACTGGCCCTGGATGATCAAGAAAAGACAGCATTCGTGACTCCCATTGAAAATTACCACTACAAAGTGATGCCCTTCGGTTTGAAGAATGCAGAGTCTACCTACCAAAAGATGATAACTAGAATGTTTGAGCCACAGTTGGATAAAAGTATTGAAGTCTACGTAGACGACATGGTGGTAAAGAGTAAAGTGGTGTCTGAGCATGTGGGAGACCTCAAAGTCATTTTTGACATCTTGAGGAAGCACAAACTGCGTCTTAATGCCTCTAAATGCTCGTTTGGGGTCAAGTCTGGCAAATTTTTAGGCTATATGGTAACTCATAGGGGAATTGAGGTGAGCCCGGATTAAATCAAAACAATTCACAATCTGCAACCTCCTCAGAACCCCAAAGAAGTCCAGAAACTCACTGGGATGATCGCAGCCTTGAATCAGTTTATTTCCAGGTCTGCGGATAGGTGCCGACCCTTTTACCTCTTGATGAACAAATGGAAAGGATTTGAGTGGTCTGAGGACTGCGATTTGGCCTTCCAGCAACTTAAGGAATACTTATCCGGCCACCCATCATGTTCAGCCTTGAGGACGACGAGGTCTTGTTCGCCTACATTGCAGTGGCCCCTCATGCTATAAGTTTGGTGTTGATACGAATTGATAATGGCATACAACAGTCAGTTTATTATGTGAGTAAGTCATTACATGAGGCCGAGGTGCGTTATTTACCCTTGGAGAAGGCAATTTTGGCAGTAGTGCATGCCATGCGAAAACTCCCTCATTACTTCCAAGCACACACAATTGTTGTTTTAACTCAGCTTCCACTTAAGTCAGTACTCCGAAGTGCCGATTACACGGGAAGAATTGCCAAATGGAACACGGTTCTAGGGGCTTTCGATGTCAAATACATGCCTCGGACCTCTGTCAAGGGCTAGGTCCTTGCTGATTTGATAGTTGAATTTGTCGAACCCCCAATAGAAATAGTAGCAGGAGAGCAAAACATGGATGAAAAATCGGTTGGCACAATCTCCGTGCAAGGACCCTCACGCTGGAAAGTTTATGTGGATGGTGCAGCAAACCAAAGGGGGTCCGGGGTAGGGTTAGTTCTAATATCTCTTGAGAAGATTACCATCGAGAAATCATTGAGACTGGAGTTCACGGCCACAAACAATGAAGCCGAGTATGGGGCTTTATTGCAGGGAATGTCCATGGTACAGAAAATGGGGGGAAAAGTAGTGGAAGTGTTCTCGGACTCGAGATTGGTTGTAGACCAAGTGAAGGGGGAGCTAGAGGCCAGAGATGTGAGAATGCAGGAGTACTTGAGTTAGGTCAGACACTTGCAATCGGATTTTGAATTTTTCGACATGTCACACGTCTCGAGGAGTGGAAACACGCACGCAGATTCATTGGCTACTCTTGCCACCTTCTCGGCGCAAGGTATACCTTGAGTTATCCTTGTTGAGGACTTATGCAGAGCAGATGTAGTCAAGGAGGACATGGTTCAGATCCATCAAGTCAGAGTGGGTCCGAGCTGGATGGATCCTATAGTGAGTTTTCTTAAAAATGATACACTACTTGAAGAGAAATCAGAAGCTGAGAAAATACAAAGAAAAGCTCCTCGGTTCTGGCTGTCTGAGGATCACAAGTTGTATAAGTGCTCCTATTATGGGTCGTATTTGCTGTGTATACATCCCGAAACATCAGAATTACTGCTCAAGGAGTTGCATGAAGGAATTTGTGGGAGTTACACAGGAGGAAGATCTCTATCTCACAGAGCCATCACCCAAGAATATTGGTGGCCGAGTATGCAAAAGGAAGCCCAAGAGTATGTTAGGAAGTGTGATCAATGCCAAAGGTTTGCCCCAAACATCCACCAACCGGATGGGGTCCTCAATCCTTTCTTTAGTCCTTGGCCGTTCGCTCAGTAGGGCTTGGATATTGAAGGCCCTATCCGTAAAGCGGTAGGAAATAAGAGGTACCTATTGGTCGGCACAGACTACTTCACCAAATGGGTCGAAGTCGAACCCTTGGCTAACATCAGGGAAGTGGATGCTAAGAGGTTTATCTGGAAGAACATCGTTACTCGATTTTGGGTCCCTCATACCTTCATCTTGGATAATGGCCTCCAGTTTGATAGCAAGACCTTCAAAAGATACCGTTGTGATCTGGAAATTACAAATATGTATTCCACTCCTGCCTACCCCTAAGGAAATGAGCAGGCCGATGCTGTTAATAAGGTCATAGTCGCTGGGCTGAAAAAGAGGTTGGACGATGCAAAGGGAAGATGGGTGGAAGAACTGACATGTCTTGTGGACATATCAGACTACACCACATCGGTCAACAAGGGAGACCCCCTTTTCCATGACTTATGGGGCTGAGGCTGTCATCCCCCTAGAGACCAGCTTTCCAACGCTGAGAACGAGTACCTTCATTCCAAGCAACAACGATGAACTGTTAGCAAGGAGTTTGGATTTAGTTGAAGAGAGAAGAGAAAAAGCGATGATCTAGCTAGCCTGCTACCATCAAAAACTCAAGTAAGGGTATGATGTCAATGTGAGGCTACGGCCACTAGCACTAGGAGACTTGGTGTTAAGAAAAGTTGTGGGTAGTGCCAGGAACCCGACCTGGGGAAAGCTGGGGCCCAACTAGGAAGGACCATATCGCATCACTTCAGTAGCAGGAATAGGTGCATATTATTTAGAAGACTTAGATGAGAAAGCTGTACTCCGCCCATGGAATGTAAATAACCTAAGAAGATATTATTATTAATGAAAGCAGTCCTGTTTGTACTCTGATTTATTGTAATTGCGCGTCATGCGGTTCACTACCATTTATTGAAGTATTGAACAGAAACTAAATCATGTCAGGTTCCTCGGACCACAGACTTAGTGGAAATTAATACCCTTAGACATCTAGTGGAGTATTGAACAGAAACTAAGTCATGTCAGGTTCCTCGAACTACATACTTAGTGAAAATTAATATCTTTTGACATCTATTGAAGTATTGAACAGAAACTAAGTCATGTCAGGTTCCTCGGACCACAGACTTAGTGGAGATTAATACCCTTAGACATCTAGTGAAGTATTGAACAGAAACTAAATCATGTCAGGTTTCTCGGACCACAGACTTAGTGGAAATTAATACCCTTTGACATCTATTGAAGTATTGAACAGAAACTAAGCCATGTCAGGTTCCTCGGACCACAGACTTAGTGGAAATTAATACTCATAAACATCTATTGAAGTATTGAATAGAAACTAAGTCATGTCAGGTTCCTTGGACCACAGATTTAGTGGAAATTAATACCCTTAGACATCTATTGAAGTATTGAACAGAGACTAAGTCATGTCAGGTTTCTCGGACCATAGACTTAGTGGAAATTAATACCCTTACACATCTATTGAAGTATTGAACAGAGACTAAGTCATGTCAGGTTCCTCGGACCACAGACTTAGTGGAAATTAATACTCTTAGACATCTAGTGAGTATTGAACAGAAACTAAGTCATGTCAGGTTCCTCGGACCACAGACAGAAGAAGTGTACATGTAACCACCCCCTGGCTATACTCACTTAGACCGTCAAGTTTGTCACCTTCGCCGTGCTCTTTATGGCCTCAAGCAGGCTCCTTGGACTTGGTTTGAAAACTTTAGCTCAGTTGTTGCTCAGCAGGGTTTCACTTCGAGTCCTTATGACACTGCTCTCTTCGTCCAAAGATCCTCTACTAATATCACTCTTATTCTTCTTTATATTGATGACATGATTAAAACTTGAGATGATTCTGCAGGTATTCGCTCTCTTCAACACTTCCTTAGTCAGCATTTTGAGATGAAAGATTCGGGCACTTTCAGCTATTTTCTTGGGCTTGAGGTTACCTCATCCTCTAATGGATACTATCTTTCTTAAGCTAAATATGCTTCTGATCTTCTCTCCAAAGATGGTATCATAGACAACAAAACTGTTTCCACTCCCTTGGAATACAATGCCAAGCTTACACCCTTGGATGGTGAACCTATATTAGATGCTACTCGTTATCGTCAGTTGGTTGGAAGTGTGATCTATCTCATTGTCACTCGCCTGGATATTTTACATGCCGCGAGTATGGTTAGTAAGTTCATAGACGCCCCTCGTTCTGTCCACTATGCTGCCGTTCTTCGGATTCTCCGATATGTCAAAGGTACACTTTATCATAGTCTTCACTACTCCTCTTGGTCTTCTCTCGAGCTCTATGCTTATTCAGATGCAGATTAGGCAGGTGATTCGATTGATCGATGTGGGTTAGGTAGGTGATCCGACTAATCGATGCTCCATCACAAGTTTTTGTTTCTTGTTGGGTACTTCTCTGGTCTCATGGCGTAGCAAGAAGTAAGACGTGGTTTCTCGTTTAAGTACCGAGGCTGAGTATCGTTCCCTTGCTAACACCACTTGCGAGCTTGTCTGGTTTCAATGGCTCTTGACTGACATGGATGCTCCACAACTCACCACCACTCCTCTTTATTGTGATAATTGGAGTGCTATCTATATTGCTCATAACAATATCTTCCATGAACGCACCAAGCACATTGAGATCGATTGCCATATCACTCATCAGCATCTCAAGAAAGGCAATCTCCAGTTGTTCTCCATCTCCTCTGCCGACCAACCTGCCAATATCTTCACCAAAACTCACTCGCCTAGTCGTCTTCGAGATCTTATACCCAAACTCCAGTTGGCTTCCTCCTTGTCACCTCGAGTTTTAGGGGGGATGTTAGTATATATATATATAACTTAGTCTAGTCTAGCCCATTGGGGTTAGCCTAGTATACTGTACTTGTAGTATACTCATATTACTTGTTTTTCACACATACTTAGCCTATATAAGTGTTACACACACATAATATATATCAGTATGCAGACTATTTAGTCTTTCTCTCTCTCACTTTATATTCTTAACAAGTATTAACATTATGATCACATACACAAAAAAATTAAAATATTCTATGTATGAATTGATTTTGTTCTTAAAAGATGCTATATGATATTTTTAATACTCTTGAGTCTAGTTAAAAGTATGAAATTTTATTCTATCATCTTCGAATTATTTAATGATGGGCTGATTTCGAAAGACTGTAAAAAAATATATTGAATTGTAAAAAAATCATTTTGTTAAAAAAAAAAAAAAATCAGTACATTGTCTAGGTGATAATATATCTTCTGATATTAAAATTACATATAATTTTTTTCCTTAATTAAATTAGTAGTTAAAATTTATTTCTAAAAAATAATTTTTTATTTTTTTGGGGAAAAATATAATTTTTTATATTTTTAAATATTATAAAAAATTAATTTTTAAAAGAACTTTAAAGCTTTGTTTGGTTGGGAAGATAAAAAAGAGAGAATAAAAAATATTGGGAAGATAGAAAATATGTTAGTTTTTTATCATATATGTTTGGTACAAATGATCAATAAAAAATGTAGAATGGTGGAAAATAAATATAAATATAATTTATTTGGTTGTAAAGAAAATTAAGAGGATATATGAAAAATGTAATTTATATGAATTTATTATTATGCCCATATTACATAGTATATAAGCAAAATATCTAAATAAATTCAAATACTTGTGAGCATATTTTCTCAAATTATTTAAGAAAAATAAAAATATCATGTTCTCTTCTGTTTTCTTTCCAAAAAATCACTTTAACCAAAAAAAGGATGAGGGGAATTTGGATGGGTCACAGGCAATTGCAGTTGTTGGCCGAATTGACTTATAGCCACGTTTTTAGGAGCGATAGCAGCATTTTTAAAACGCGACTATAGGACATTTTTTTTTTGTAGTGAGTGCCCCCCTAATACACATACACACGAACACACACATATATAATTTGCCATACAAAAATACGTAGTAAATTAAAGCTGCATATAAAAAAAAAAAAAAAAGTATTTTAGATGTACTCCCTGGCCACCCTTCTTGTCCATGGCTTACGATCATGTCCCCCGGCATTTTCGGTGCATCTCTTGGCAGTTTCTCCTCTGCAGAATGCTCTTCTTTTTTCTTTTTATTTGTTATTTATTGCTGGTTTGATTTCTAAGATTAGCATATCTGACACATTATAGTTGCAACGTTTTTGCAGTTCTCTTGGTCAAAACCTCGAAACAAGTAACTATGTCTGGGAAAAATGCTTTGCAGTTCTCATTTCTCTCTTTGGCTTGCTATTGTTTACATATTTCATTGGAAATTTGCAGGTTAGTCTCAATTCTTTTTTTTTTTTTTTTTTTTTTTTTAAGGCTTAGGGTTCCTACTTCCTAGTTATACAATTATGAACTGAACATTGTTTAGGCTAAAATCAAGGAGTGGGCATTAGATTGGTTTTTAGGTTGGAAGAATGATACCCCTCACACTTGCTATGTATTAAAGTGGCCAAATTGTTGTACTCTAAGTTTATGATGCCTATTTATAATTAAAATAATTTTCTTTTCACTATTATCCAAACTATTCTTACTATATAGTAAAGTGCTTTGAAGTTTATTTGACATTTCATAATGTTTCTAATGAAAAAATCTATGGTTCAAATGTTCCCACGGTCTTGTGTTTTTAATGGAGATATTTACAGCTCAAATCCTCACATGGTCTCACCCCAACTCTCCATTATATATATACAAACACATACACACACTATCCTTACTATTTAGTTTTTTTTTTTCTTTACTTTTTAAATATTTGATAATCAAGAAAAGTGAAATTTGAATCTTAAGTGTCTTTATTGGAAATACCAAAAATGTCCATTGTTATATATATATATATATATATATATTTATTAATGATTGATGTGTTTAGATTTCTCTAATATTTAATTTTCAAAGGAGATTCTATAAAGCTTATTATTTATATAATATGGAGTAATTTTGTATTAAAAAATATCCAAAATATAGATTCGAAAAATCAAGAGCTTTGTAGCTCAATATTTAATGGTATTTCTAATGAAAATATCTATAATTCAAATCATTTCACTGATCCAACTATATATATATATATATATATATATATTTTTTTTTTTTGCAACAGTGCTAAAATTTCTATTTTAATATAAAACTATAATGGATGCCATAGTAGATTTTGAAACTTTGGATTTAACTTTACAAATTCGAAACCTACAATTAAGGATATGAAACTTAGTAAAAAGCCTTGGCTTAACTTAATCACATTTTGGTGTTTTTAATTGAGGTATTTACAGTTTAAATCCTCCCATCCTCAATGTAAATAAATATATTAAAAAAACTTCAAAGTTTTAATTTCTTTGAAAAAGAAGTATGATCAGAGTTAGGAAATTTTCTCGGGAGAGCCGGTGAATACATTTTGTGTAATTTTTAAATTTATTACCAAATATAAAAGAAAATTAATGAAAAATTTCAAAAGCTAGGGGGGCATAGCCCCCTAGGCACTCCCCCTAGCTCCGCCTATGATGATCACCAACGCGCATTAGATTATATATCTCAATCTTATGGCAATGAATCGGTTTCAAGGAATATACAATCACGTAAAATATTCGTTTTTTGTTCTTTGTCTACTTAATACCATAAGATTTGACAAATTGAACTTACTAGTAGAAGTGGACAGCTATACATGCAGCTGGACTCTTCAAAATCGGAGGAAGAAAAAAAGAAGAGGGAGGAGAAGGAGGAAAGCAAGAAGGCGGAGGAGGAAAGAATGGAGATGGAGATGAAGGAGAAAAAACGAACAATAGAGATATGGATGTTCAAATACAGGCTTCCTGGAGAAATGAAAAGACAGATTCTGCAGAGCGCAACACAGATTTTGAAAAAAAACAAAAACCTTGTTCATGTGGAGAACCTGTTACGTCAGCTTCCTGAAGGCCTAAGCAATTCTGTTAAGCGCCACATCTACTTAGATCTACTAAAAAAAGTGAGTTCGTTAATTAGCTACGATAAACTTGCTAAATAATATTTAATTTGCACCTGTGCAAGATTAGTACTATTATTGATATCACTCTAAAAAGAACGAAGAAAGAAAGAGCATTATCGTTTTAGTCAACTGATTGTGTAACCATCACTGCAGATGCAGCACTCATGCCATTTACCTATATATATAAAAAGATTTTCAATATATAATTAAAATTTAACAATTTAAAAAAAAAAAAAAAAAACTTTAAGTGATGAATTAATGCACATTTTGTAGGGCTATGTTTTTATTAAAAGAATAAATATTCTAATAAAGTATAAAATGATTTGAAATATAGAATGAAAATTTCTTTTAAATTTGTTGATACTTTATATGGGGTCATAGGGCCCAGAGATAGGCATCCTCCTCTTGTACTGGGCCTGGGGCCCATGCTGAGGTCCATAGCCGCATATGAGGAGGACAATGGTAACCGTGCCGAGAACAACTTCGTCCTCGGCGTTCTCGGCTAGCCAAAGCCGAGGTTGAAGAAAGGTGATTTACCGACAAAGACAATCTTCCAAAACACTCAAGGGAAAAAGATAAGTACAGCCGGTAAGTACACTAAAGCGTGGCGGTAGAGCAATTCCAGGAAAAGCTGCTGCTTCTGCATTAAATGCTCCACAACTAACACTCTGGCCGCATTTATGTAGAGAAGACATCTGAACAGTACTGTCTTGGCTACCCCAACTCACAGAAGGTAAGAGAGGATGGCTGATGGGACAAGCACTCAAGTAGTGGCTCAAATAATTAACAAGTGTAGGATCAAGATGGTCCAAGAGGAACTATATAATGCAAAAAATCTTCTATGGAGAGGGGATGATTTTACCAAAGAAAACACTGTAGCAATCTGGGCTAACGTTGTAACCATTTTCATTGTCACTCAAGAAATAATAAGTTGAAGCTCCTCGGGCTGGTGCCGAGAATTGAATTATTTGCACAAGTCTATATTGATTTTACTTATTCAGTTTTTAAATCATCTTCGACTGTTGTTACACTCATTAAAGCGTAGTTCTTCTACCCACTCTCTATAAATTTATTGTATTGGGTTTGAATTCACTTATCCCTTAGGAATAGTGCTTAAACCCAGTCCCTACAATTGGCACCATCTGTGGGAAGAACTTGTGGATTAGTAAGTGCAACAGTTAGACATGGTAGGATTAGGTCTACACCAGGAAAACCCACACCAAACAGGTCCCCAACGGACAGAACCCATGGGATCCCAGTGACAGGGTAATCTTCCTGGCTCTGAACATGAACAAAATCAGGAGAATGAAAGGAATCGAGAGGGAAGTGTTAATACCACCCAGTCGAGCAAAGGTCATCCTCAGGTGGGCAGTCGCATATCCCAAAAACAAAACAACAATCAAACCATGCAGCGGGAGATAGATGACTTGAAAAGGAAACTGCGCCACGCACAGTGAAGGCGGTCTCCTTCCAGCTCTGACATATCCTCTAATGATGAAAAGGACGGCAATTATAGGCATAAATCAAGAACTCCTCCAAGCGAGACCTTTTCTTATGAAGACGAGCACCATCATAGACGAAAACACAAGGGCCCATCTAGTAGGGGCTTAGGTAACGATGCCAAGAGTAAGGCTCTGGATCAGATCTCTAAGTCACCCTTTATGCGCAAGATAGAAGGGGCTAGGCTACATCGGCGGTTCCATCAGCCTATGTTCACCATTTATAATGGTCGAACGGATCCCGTGGAGCATGTGAGCCAGTTTAATCAAAGAATGGCCGTCCACTCCAAAAATGAAACTTTGATGTGCAATGTTTTTCCATCTAGCCTAGGACTTGTAGCGATGAGGTGGTTCAACAGCTTGAAGACGAACTCCATAGATTCCTATAAGCAATTTACCCAAGCCTTTAGCTCTCGCTTCATTACAAATAGCAGGGTTTCTCGGCCTCTGAGTTCGTTGTTGTCATTATCCATACGTGAGGGAGAAACTCTGAAAGTATACTCGGACAGATATTGGGAAATGTACAATGAGATGGACAGAAACTTTGATGACGTCGCCATCAGCACTTTTAAAAGTGGTCTCCCAACTGGGTACGGCTTGAGGAAATCCTTGACTGGCAAGCCTGTCATTAGTGTATGTCAACTGATGGACCAGATTGACAAATACAAAAGAGTGGAAGAGGACCAGCTGCAAGGGAAGGGAAAGGAGAAGATTATCACTCAAGAAAGAAGGGATTTTAGGTCGGACCGATACAACAATAACCGTCTGAGGAGAGATTTCGCAGAGCAATCCGGACCAACCAACACGTAGGCGGTTAATGCCGTATTCAAAGAACCGGTGCACCAGGTTTTGGAAAAAATCAAGAATGAGTCATTCTGCAAGTGGCCGAATAAGATGGCTGGAGACCCCATGAAGTGCAGTCAAAGTCTGTATTGTCAGTACCACCAAGACCATGGAGATAATACAGAAGACTGCAGGAACCTTTGAAACCACCTGGATCAGCTGGTCCAAGAAGGGAAACTGAGGCACCTTCTACATCCTTCCAGCGGTCATCAAGGCCAGGCAAACCAGGAACCCCAGAAAGACACTTCCTTAAGACCACCCATAGGAACGATAAACGTAATCTTTGCTGCTCCGGGGAGGACGGGCTCATGCTCTTCTAGGGTAATGTCTGTGGCTCGGCTATCCACCGATGACTCTGGCCCAAAGCTAAAAAGACCTAAAGTGTATCCTCATCAAATCTTGAGTTTTTTCGAGGAGGACAAAATTAGAACCATCCAACCCCACGATGATGCGTTGGTAATCACTCTTCAGATTGGGAGTTACGACATGAGAAGGGTAATGGTAGATGATGAAAGTGGGGCCGAGATTATGTACCCCGATCTCTACAAGGGGCTGAAGCTGAGACCAGAAGATTTAACACCCTACGATTCCCTCTTGATGACTTTTGATAGGAAGATGGTCATGCCAAAGGGCTAGATTAGACTACCTGTGCAAACTGGCCTGGAGATTGTGGAGGTTGACTTCATTGTGGTAGATACTTACTCCCCTTACACTGCTATCGTGGCCAAACCTTGGCTTCATATCCTAGGAGCCGTTGCTTCTACCCTGCATCAAAAGGTGAAGTTCCCTTCCAAGGGTGAGGTCTTGAAAATTCGAGGTTGCCAGGCTACGGCAAGAGAATGCCTGGTGGCTGCCATCTCACATCGGCCTAGAGTAGAGTCCTCAGCCCGTGCTGAGGAAAGCTTATAGCAATCAAAGGCCCGAGCATCGTCTGTTAATGCACCAGCCGAGGAAGGAAGATGTGAGAATTTAGAAAAGATGATCATTGGCGATGACCCGGAGAGATTCTTCCAGGTGGGATCTCAACTGCCCCCTCAGGAAAGGGAGGGATTGATAGAGTTCCTCAGAGAGAACGTTGATGTGTTCGCATGGGACACTTATGATGCCCCGGGAGTTGATCCGAACTTCATATGTCACCACTTAAATGTAAATCCATCGGCCACTCCCAAAAAACAACCAGCTCGACGCCCATCCAAGGAGCACGCTGAGGCTGTCAAGGACGAGGTGAGAAAACTCAAGCAAGCAGGGGATATCAAGGAGGTGCTCTACCCTGAATGGCTGGCTAACACTGTGGTTGTAAAAAAGAAAAGTGGGAAGTGGCGAGTTTGTGTGGACTTCTCAGACTTAAACAAGTCGTGTCCAAAGGACCCGTTCCCCATGCCTCGGATAGAGCAGTTAGTGGATGCCATTGTAGGCCATCCTCGGATGAGCTTTCTAAATTCCTTTCAGGGCTATCATCAAATACCACTGGCTTTGGATGATCAAGAAAAGACAGCATTCGTGACTCCCATTGGAAATTACCACTACAAAGTGATGCCCTTCAGTTTGAAGAATGCAGGGTCTACCTACCAAAGGATGATGACTAGAATGTTTGAGCCACAGTTGGATAAAAGTATTGAAGTCTACGTAGACGACATGGTGGTAAAGAGTAAAGTGGTGTCTGAGCACGTAGGAGACCTCGGAGTCATTTTTGACATCTTGAGGAAGCACAAACTGCGTCTCAATGCCTCTAAATGCTCGTTTGGGGTCGGGTCTGGCAAATTTTTGGGCTATATGATAACTCATAGGGGAATTGAGGTGAGCCCGGATTAGATCAAAACAATTCACAATCTGCAACCTCCTCGGAACCCTAAAGAAGTCCAGAAACTCACTGGGATGATCGTAGCCTTGAATCGGTTTATTTCCAGGTCTGCGGATAGGTGCCGACCCTTTTATCTCCTGATGAACAAATGGAAAGGATTTGAGTGGTCTGAGGACTGCGATTTGGCCTTCTAGCAACTTAAGGAATACCTATCCGGCCACTCATCATGTCCAGCCTTGATGCCGACGAGGTCTTGTTCGCCTACATTGCAATGGCCCCTCATGCTGTAAGCTTGGTGTTGATACGAATTGATAATGGCATACAACAGCCAGTTTATTATGTGAGTAAGTCATTACATGAGGCCGTGGTGCGCTATTTACCCTTGGAGAAGGTAATTTTGGCAGTAGTGCATGCCACGCGAAAACTCCCTCATTACTTCCAAGTACACACAGTTGTTGTTTTAACTCAGCTTCCACTTAAGTCAGTACTCCGAAGTGCCGATTACACAGGAATAATTGCCAAATGGAACACGGTTCTAGGGGCTTTCGATGTCAAATACATACCTCAGACCTCTGTCAAGGGCTAGGTCCTTGCTGATTTGATAGCTGAATTTGCTGAACCTCCAATAGAAATAGGAGCAGGAGAGCAAAACATGGATGAAAAATCGATTGGCACAATTTCCGTGCAAGGACCCTCACGCTGGAAAGTGTATGTGGATGGTGCAGCAAACCAAAGGAGGTCCAGGGTGGGGTTAGTTCTAATATCTCCTGAGAAGATTACCATCGAGAAATCATTGAGACTGGAGGTCACGGCCACAAACAATGAAGCCAAGTATGAGGCTTTATTGCAGGGAATGTCCATGGTACTAAAAATGGGGGGAAAAGCAGTGGAAGTGTTCTCGGACTCGAGATTGGTTGTAGACCAAGTGAAGGGGGAGCTAGAGGCCAGAGATGTGAGAATGCAGGAGTACTTGAGTCAGGTTAGACACTTGCAATTGGATTTTGAATTCTTCGACATGTCACGCGTCCCGAGGAGTGGAAACACGCACGCAGATTCATTGGCTACTCTTGCCACCTCCTCGGCGCAAGGTATACCTTGAGTTATCCTTGTTGAGGACTTATGCAGAGCAGATGTAGTCAAGAAGGACATGGTTCGAATCCATCAAGTCAGAGTGGGTCCGAGCTGGATGGATCCTATAGTGAGTTTTCTTAAAAATGATACACTACCTGAAGAGAAATCAGAAGCTGAGAAAATACAAAGAAAAGCTCTTCGGTTTTGGCTGTCCGAGGATCACAAGTTGTATAAGCGCTCCTATTCTGGGTCGTATTTGCTGTGTATACATCTCGAAGCATTAGAATTGCTGCTCGAGGAGTTGCATGAAGGAATTTGTGGGAGTCACACAGGAGGAAGATCTCTGTCTCACAGAGCCATCACCCAAGAATATTGGTGGCCGGGTATGCAGAAGGAAGCCCAAGAGTATGTTAGGAAGTGTAATCAATGCCAAAGGTTTGCCCCAAACATCCACCAACCGGATGGGGTCCTCAATCCTTTCTCTAGTCTTTGGCCGTTCGCTCAGTGGGGCTTGGATATTGTAGGCCCTTTCCCTAAAGCGGTAAGAAATAAGAGGTACCTATTGGTCGGCACAGACTACTTCACCAAATGTGTCGAAGTCGAACCCCTGGCTAACATCAGGGAAGTGGATGCTAAGAGGTTTATCTGGAAGAACATTGTTATTCGATTTGGGGTCCCTCATACCTTCATCTCGGATAATGGCCTCCAATTTGATAGCAAGACGTTCAGAAGATACTGTTGTGATCTAGGAATTACAAATAGGTATTCCACTCCTGCCTACCCCCAAGAAAATGGGCAGGCCGAGGCTGTTAATAAAGTCATAGTCGCTGGGCTGAAAAAGAGGTTGGACAATGCAAAGGGAAGATGGGTGGAAGAACTGACATATCTTATGGACATATCGGACTACACCACGTCGGTCAACAAGGGAGACCCCCTTTTCCATGACTTATGGGGCCGAGGCTGTCATCCCCCTAGAGACTAGCTTTTCAACGCTGAGAACGAGTACCTTCATTCCAAGTAACAACGATGAACTGTTAGCAAGGAGTTTGGATTTAGTTGAAGAGAGAAGAGAAAAACGATGATCCAACTAGCCTGCTACCATCAGAAACTCAAGTAAGGGTATGATGTCAATGTGAGGCTACGACCACTAGCACCAGGAGACTTGGTGTTGAGAAAAGTTGTGGGTAGTGCCAGGAACTCGACCTGGGGAAAGCTGGGGCCCAACTGGGAAGGACCATATCGCATCACTTCAGTAGTAGGAATAGGTGCATATTATTTAGAAGACTTAGATGAGAAAGCTGTACTCCGCCCATGGAATGTAAATAACCTAAGAAGATATTATTATTATTGAAAGCAGTCCTGTTTGCACTCTGATTTATTGTAATTGCGCGTCATGCGGTTCACTACCATCTATTGAAGTATTGAACAGAAACTAAATCATGTCAGGTTCCTCGGACCACAGACTTAGTGAAAATTAATACCCTTAGACATCTAGTGAAGTATTGAATAGAAACTAAGTCATGTCAGGTTCCTCGGATTACAGACTTAGTGAAAATTAATACCTTTTGACATTTATTGAAGTATTGAACAGAAACTAAGTTATGTCAGGTTTCTCGGACCACAGACTTAGTGGAAATTTATACCCTTAGACATCTAGTGAAGTATTGAACAGAAACTAAGTTATGTCAGATTCCTCAGACCACAGATTTAGTGGAAATTAATACCCTTTGACATCTATTGAAGTATTGAACAGAAAATAAGTCATGTCAGGTTCCTCGGACCACAGACTTAGTGGAAATTAATACCCATGGACATCTATTGAAGTATTGAACAGAAACTAAGTCATGTTAGGTTCCTTGGACCACAGACTTAGTGGAAATTAATACCCTTAGACATCCATTGAAGTATTGAACAGAAACAAGTCATGTTATGTTCCTTGGACTACAAACTTAGTGGAAATTAATACCCTTAGACATCTATTGAAGTATTGAATAGAAACTAAATCATGTCAGGTTCCTCGGACCACAGATTTAGTGGAAATTAATACCCTTTGACATCTATTGAAGTATTGAACAGAAACTAAGTCATGTCAGGTTCCTTGGATCACAGACTTAGTGGAAATTAATACCCTTAGACATCTATTGAAGTATTGAACAGAAACTAAGTCATGTCAGGTTCCTTGGACCACAGATTTAGTGGAAATTAATATCCTTAGACATCCATTAAAGTATTGAACAGACACTAAGTCATGTCAGGTTTCTCGGACCACAGACTTAGTGGAAATTAATACCCTTAGACATCTATTGAAGTATTGAACAGAGACTAAGTCATGTCAGGTTTCTCGGACCACAGACTTAGTGGAAATTAATACCCATAGACATCTATTGAAGTATTGAACAGAGACTAAGTCATGTTAGGTTCCTCGAACCACAGACTTAGTGGAAATTAATACCCTTAGACATCTAGTGAGTATTGAACAGAAACTAAGTCATGTCAGGTTCCTCGGACCACAGACTTAGTGAAAATTAATACCCTTTGACATCTATTGAAGTATTGAACAGAAACTAAGTCATATCAAGTTCCTCGGACCACAGACTTAGTGGAAATTAGTACCCATAGACATCCATTGAAGTATTGAACAGAAACTAAGTCATGTCAGGTTCCTTGGACCACAGACTTAGTGAAAATTAATACCCTTTAACACCTATTGAAGTATTGAACAGAAACAAGTCATGTCAGGTTCCTCGGACTATAGACTTAGTGGAAATTAATACCCTTTAACACCTATTGAAGTATTGAACAGAAACTAAGTCATGTCAGGTTCCTCGGACCACAGACTTAATGGAAATTAATACCATTTGACATCTGTTTAAGGATTAAACAGAAACTAACTCTTGATTTCCTCTCTCGGATCACAAGGTTTGTTATCACTCAGCAAAGACGTAAACCAAAGTAAGCCCATGAGCATCACTTAAAGCATTTTAGGGTGCCATGGACTTGGCTGTTGTTGGAATTGATAGATTCAAAGTTAGTTTTGATCCACTACGATTACCAATTAAATATATATATATATATTTATATAAACTTTGTTTTCCCTTGTGTAAACAACTTTGCGCTTTTATGGTATATAGTTATGTTCAATCAAAGAACAGTCAAAGTGAAAATTACATAAATGAAGAAATTAACCCATACAAATTCGAGAAAGTAAAATGCCTATTTTATTAAAACATGTCTTAGGAAAAAGAAATTTCATTACAGAAATTGTGACTGCATTACAGAAATGAAGATTCATTATTTCAATTTTATCTAAAGCTTATCCTTGGAAGTCTTGCTAGCCTGTTTAGCTGCTTCAGTAGGGATCACTTTTTCTTTCTCTTTAGGGGCTTCCTCAGCAGGCGTGGTAACTGAAGCTAAGGCCTGTTGAAAACCTTGGGAAGTTGCCCCATCTTATGGAACCTCTGCAGCCTTATCCGAGGATATTTCCTTGGGAGCTTCAGGTTCTTTTGTTTGCTCTTGTTGACTGGGAGGAAGAGGATCCTGAGGTTGTGTTTCTTTAATCGGGTCAGCAACTGTATAGGCTACTTCACCTTGGATGGGAGGAGGGTCCGAAGCTCGTATGGCTGGTGGGTAATAGATATTCTCTGGTTTTCTTAGCCCAAAAGAAGCCTCAACCCCAGCTCGGTTGAGGGCTTCACTCCAAGTCTGAGCGCAATAAGTTCGACACATAGCTGGGACCTCTGCCCTAAGGGTTTCCTTGGTCTCGGCTACTCCAACGTCGGAACCATGCTGCTCAGCCTCGTCCTGAGCTTTCTCAGCCTCCATTTTAGCCTTCTCGGCCTCCTCTCTTGACTTCTCAGCTTGATCCTTAAACTTTTGGATTTCTTCCAATTTCTTTAGTAGGGTCGCTATATGCTCTTTGGAAGAAGCCAACTATTCCTTGGCATCGCGCAAGAGCAGCCTCTGCTCCTCAGCTTGCCTTTGGGTGCTCTCTAGACCTGATTCAGCACTTCTATCTTTGTTGGACTGATCGACGATGTTGAACGATTCCACAGCTGCCACACGCCTAGTCCTCTCGTGGTCCAGCTGTCGGTAGCAGGAATTGGTTATTTCCTCAACCCTAAAAGTGGCTTGGACAGCCTGAAAGAAAATGGTTATTAAAAAAAAAAAAAAGGGAATAGCATCATACCATGCCCAGGTACCTTTTGAGGTTAAGGAAAACCTCATTCTTCCTGATAGAACGCAGCTCGGCCATGTCAGTGGGGAGTAATAAAGCCTCTCTAAAGCCGAGGCCACTTGGCATCCAGCACCTCCATGGAAATCCTTGATGGATGCATTATCCCTCAAGGGTTCCCCATTAAGCATTGGAGCTGGAAGCCAAGCCTGAGGCTCAGGTGGCTGATTATCCCCCCTCTCTAAGCCTCTCTGCCCTGTTTGGCCAATCTTTAGCTGCTTCGCAGCTCGTTGGGCCTCGTCTTCATGCATAGGGCGAGGTCTTCCTACCTCCACTACATCCTTGCCTTTCTGCTCTCTCTTTCATTTCGAGTCGGCATGGTCAAGTCTGGATGGCAAAGATGGCTGAGGGGGAGGAAGAGGAAGTTTGGGAGGAGGAAGTTTGGACTGAGTTGGTTTCTCCTACACATCCTTTTCGGGCTGGGACTCTATTAAGTCCAGCAAACCTTTACTAGGTTTCCTTTGAATGCCCATCTCGTCCAAAGTGACGACGTCTACTTGTTGCTGATAGTCAAGGTCAGCTGATGTACTCTCGGGGGATAGAAGTCTGTTGAACACTTCAAATTTGTCCTGAGAGTCTAACAGGTCTACAATCCCCTCTGGTTCTTCTTCTCCTTCTTCCTCTTCTTTTTCTTCCTCTCCTTCCTTAACAATGGGTTGAGATGAGGATGCTCTCACTGAAAGGATGCCCACAAAGAGTGGCTGTGTAAATGGTATACCCTCAGGAATCGGAACGCCCTCAGGAACAACAAATCCTTCGAAGGCCACACTAATTCGGGGAAGACGAGGATCTTTGACTTTTATTACACACTTAGGAGCTTGAAATCCAAGGGAAATCGGTTTGTACCCAATGATTACATGCGCAACTCATAATTGACCGTCGGCTTCGTTTACAAACACCTTGGACCATAGAATTCTATCTAGGCTTTCTCTATTGACTAAGTTGAGCCGAGGTTTGGTAGAACGTTTGTCTGTGAAATCATTTAAACGAAAGGAGAATTTGTCAGAAGCAGAAATGGTGCGAAACAAAAGGGAAATATAAACCAAGGTCCATAAATTTACAACTAGACCCCCATCTGGTGTTCCCTCCTTAATCGAACAGGGTAATCCATCATGCTATTCCCTAGAAAAGATTAAAAAATCCTCCTTTAGCCCCTTGTTTGACATAGGGAGGCATTGAATTAGCCTTACTTCGGGATACCTTGACTTAAGGTAGTATCCCTGCTCATTCAAATGATGCAAGTTGTATACCTAGTTAACATCATGGTGTGTCAATCCCAGGTTCATTATCTCATTTAGGGCTTCTACACTCCCTAACACTCTGAACATATTTGGGGCGCATTGTGTGGGGGATAGTCTAAAGAATCTGAGGTAGTTCCTTGTGATAGTACCTATAGGGATGGTCATCCCTCCCTCTATGAAGGCGATCATTGGGATGACCACTTCTCCCCCTTTCCTATCGTCTACCGATTCCCCTTGGGCAGCGTATCTTATGCCCACTATTGGTGGGATCTTGTACTTAGCCTTGAACCTCTCTCTATCCTCCTCGGATTCAACTAAACATTTGAACCTACCCATTTCCTAAGAAGATTTGAAGAGAAATTAACAAGTTTGAAATGAAAAGCAGAGCCAAAAAGAAAAAGTGTGATGAAAAGAGAATATATAGAAAGAAATAAAACTAAGGCGGTTCAAGGAAATTTATAGGTTTGGAAAGAAGGTCCTCAGACAAATTTTTGGTATTTGTAGACGCACAAAGAAGTGAGGGAGAGTGACAGGTTCAGTGTATGAACTCTGGAACTGTGTGATTGTTGGAAGTAGGGAAAGGAGTTGATTTGAAAGGCTATTTATAGTTCTACAGAGGTTACAAGCGGGAAAATTCCCGCTCATAACCCTAAGAAATCCTCCACCATTAGATTTGCATCGTGCTGTTGAACGTGGGGGACAAAAGGGCCATAAAAATTTAATGAGGGCGCGCTCTGGACGCCAAAGCGTCAGGAGCGTGCCTTGAGAAGGTAAACAGGCATTTGGGAGTTCGGATAGAAGGGGTATAACTGTAAACAAGGCGGGCCGAGGAGATCAAAATCCTTCTTTCCTCCTGAGGAGTCGAAAAGCAAGATTTTGAGGGGCTATTGTGGGGTTATAAGGCCCAAAGATAGGCATCCTCCTCTTGTACTAGGCCTGGGGCTCATGCCAAGGTCCATAGCCGCATATGAGGAGGACAGTGGTAACCGTGCCGAGGACAACTTCGTCTTCGGCTAGCCAAAGTCGAGGTTGAAGAAAGATGATTTACTGACAAAGACAATCTTCCAAAACACTCCAAGGAAAAAGATAAGTACAGCCGGTAAGCACACTGAAGCGTGGCAGTAGAGCAATTCCAGGAAAAGCTGCTGCCTCTGCATTAAATGCTCCACAACTAACACTCTGGCCGCATTTATGTGGAGAAGATCTCTGAACAGTACTGTCTTGGCTACCCCAACTCACAGAAGGCAAGAGAGGATGGCTGATGGGACAAACACTCAAGTAGTGGCTCAAATAATCAACAAGTGCAGGATCAAGATGATCCAAGAGGAACTATATAATGCAAGAAATCTTCTATAGAGAGGGGAGGATTTTACCAGAGAAAACACTGTAGCAATCTGGGCTAACGTTGTAACTATTTTCATTGTCACTCAAGAAATAATAAGTTGAAGCTCCTCGGGCTGGTGCCGAGGATTGAATTATTTGCACAAGTCCATATTGATTTTACTTATTCAGTTTTTAAATCATCTTCGACTGTTGTTACACTCATTAAAGAACAGTTCTTCTACCCACTCTCTATAAATTTATTGTATTGGGCTTGTTGGGCTTGAATTCACTTATCCCTTAGGAATAGTGCTCAAACCCAGTCCCTACACTTTATTAATTAATTTTTCATTTACATAGTATTTTGATTTATTTATATATTTAGAATAAATTGTACAACATAATTTCACTATATGACTCACTCTATGTGTGATATATATATATATATATATATATATATATATATATACACACACATTACCATTACTAATGGTAATGTATATATTACCATTAGTAAATAGTAATGGTCCATTAGTAACATGGTCAACATAATTTGTAAGAAAATGTTGTAAAATTTGTAATAATTACAATATTGAGACACATAATATAAACACGATATATACAACCTAATGAAGAGCCCCATATATATGTAGGGTTTTTAAAAAGGAATATTTATAGAATTTTTTTACAGAAGAATATTTATAGAATTTAAATTAATAAAAAAAAAAATATTAGGATAATTATATGGAAGATTCTAGGCTTTCAAAAACTTACGCAATAACATTAAAAGAAATCAACAACAAAAATTCAAAGATTTTTGACCAAAAATGCATGACCTTTGATTTATTTTATAATATTTTGTCATGTAATCTTTTGAGACCTTATAATTTATTTTAATATGTATATTTCAATTAAATTTAACTTTCCTTCTATATTTAAACCTGCCCTTTAAATTTTTGACACATTATAATTTCTTTTAATGGTAGAATATACAATTTCATATACAATTTAATATAAATATAATAAAATTTTAAGGGTAGAATATTTAATTAGTTCTATATACAAATACAATTATAATAAAGACCTAATGTTAGAATGTATAATTCCATACATAATTACAATACATACCTATTAATAAATATCATAATTATTAAATTTCATATTTAAGCAATAAAAGAGAGAAAAAAAAAAAATTTGTTAAACATTTCCGTGCATCACACAAGTTACCAATATTTGATCTCATGACAGTATTTATGCGGATTGTTTTACTTTTTGAGCTAGGTGCCGGTGCTTCAAAATATGGATGAGCAACTGTTGCTAAAGATATGCGACTCTCTCAGGCCAGTCTACTACAATGAGCAGAGCTACATTGTTCGGGAGGGAGACCCAGTTGATGCGACGATCTTCATCACTGATGGCGTTGCATGGAGCTATTCAACTAGTAATAATGGTGAAGCAATCAGTGGCTCCTCTTCACTCGCTGAGCGTCTTGAAAAAGGTAACTTCTTCGGAGGAGAACTTCTTGAATTCGTGTTGAAAAACCCATCCTTGCCCAAACTTGCCATTTCTCCAAGAACCGTCAAAACCCATGGACCAATTGAAGGCTTTGCTCTAATGGCCGAGGACTTGAAGAATATAGTCTCTAAGAACTGGATGTGGGTTGGCGAAGGGCAGTTGGAACCATTCGCAGCTCATGTGATCCAAGCAGCTTGGCGCCGGCATCGTGAAAATAAAAATCTTGAAAAGTCCTCACAGGGCGGCAGATAATTGCTCGGGCAAGATTTCCATGTATCATGCATGCTGTGTAAGGAATTCTCAACTGGGTCTTTCAGAGATTGTAATTTACTAGCTAGTTGTTTAGAGTATTGAACGAAGGCTCAAGGCTAGACTAGGAAAAATAAATATCTTCTGAATTCGAGCTAGTGTTGATGTAAGGTTGATTTGCCTTTTCTTTCTTCCCAAGAAAATGGATTTATTTGCTGAAAAAAAAAATGAGGTTTTCATTTAAGTGCTTGTTCTCTGCAACTTCAACTGTGGTCTTCTTAAGGTCAAAATAGAAGTGATGTCTAATATTTTGGTTAAACTATTTCATTTTTTGTTTATGAAAAATCTCAAAAATTCCATGGACCAATATTAAGGAGTGTGAAACATGGAATATAATCTCAAGTTTAGGACTCGCCTTTCAAATTTGTTGAACCTATCTTCCAAGTCTTTCCAAAGAGAATTTTCATATTGAATTTGAAACACATCTAATGAGATAATTAGTTCCAGACTTGCTAAGAAGCTTTTATATATATGGTTGAAGCCCAAAGTCAAAGGCATGAGTCATGAGATGGAGCTAATTTTATTTGTCTTGAGATGGAGTTTTTAATGCTAAATTCTTCCAAAATGAATTTTTGTTAAACTCATCTTTCTAAATTCAAGTAACAAGGCCCACGTTCATTAACAAATAGGACCAAACCCAGTAAGATTTTAATAAAATAGAGGCCCAATTCGTTTTGTAGTGTTGCTTGGTACTATTAGATTAAAACTTATTTAAAAAAAAAAAAAAAAAAACTTGGGTTGTCCTAATAAAAATCAAGACAAGTTGACTTCTGATATCTATATCATTTTTTTTTTTTTTTGGTTTATGAGATATCTCAAAAACTCCCATGAATCGATAGTAAGGTGTGTGAAACTTGGAATCTCAAGATTTACAGCACATCTTTCAAGTCTATTAAATCCACTGTCTAAGTGTTCTTGAAATCACGTTTTGTATCGAATTCGAATTTAAAACACAGCTAATGAGATGCTTAAGTAGTTCCATACTAAAGGTTTTAAATATGATGGTTGAAGCCCAAAGTCAAAGGCATGACGGATAAAGATGTTGGAGCTAATTTCATTTGTTTCTTTCTTTTTTAATATAAACTTGCTTGATCAGATGGAGTTTATTAATGCTAAATTCTTCCAAAATGAATTTTTGTTAAACTCATCTTTCTAAATTCAATAACAAACTAGTCGCTAACCCGTGCGATGTACGGGAAAGCTACCAATTTTTTTAATTAAAAATAAATAAAAATTAAGATAAACCTCCAAATGATGTGACATTAGCTATTAGAATTCAACATCGATTCTCTAGCAGCACATTCTTAGTAAGTGGAAGTTTCACTGGGTGAGCAAGTTCCAAGTCCTAAATGAATTCATTTATTCATTTATTGAGTGGATATGAGTATGGGGTCTTGGCTTTTTTAGGTGGTAGATCTTTGGCTACTTCAACATCAATCTAGGGGAGCTTTGATTAGAGTGGTGGGTCAAACTCCTCTAATGAATCCAGACTTAGCCAAATCCATTTATTAGTTTGGAGCATCTTGTGGTAGGCTCTGCATTCAAATTTTCACCTCTTTAGTGGTATAGTATCAATGAAGTCATATACATCTAGTAGTAAAATAACAATGAAGCAACCCACATTCAACACTAAAGCAATCACAAATTAGAAAGTAGAGGAACAATAACTTATTATGAATCTAGCAATAATAATGGTTTATGAGTCTAGTAGTAAGATATTAGTAAAATGATGTGACATTAGAATTGTAACAGTCATCAAATAATAACAAAATATACATTTTTCTAGATTAAAAAAAATGACACAAATAGCTCAGTCATTTGCTAGTGTGACAGTGTTGCACCACTCCCAAATGACACATACACCACAGAATCATTTGGTTGCTTGTTTAGCCAATCAAACATCAAGCCATTCTTGGACGAGTTACCTGATTGTGTTACTATCAAACAGCAAGATATTATCTAATCAATGTGTCGGCTGCATCATACCTTGCATGTCCATATGTTCATGCGTTTGAAGACAAAAATAATGTTGTTGAGTAATAAAATATTCAAATTTGAAAAACTAAACAACATTATGCTCAAGCGCATTTATAAAATTTTAACAATGTTAAGCTACACTCTACAATTTTCTGTTTGTGTTGAAAAAAGTTTTAAACACTTGGATCACATGGGCTACAAAAAAACTACCCACACCAATTTCGCTAAGGTAGCATAGCATCCTCAACTTGAGTGGTAATTTGGTAAATATCAGGTTTAACATTCACAGAAGAAGAATAGCATTTAAAGTTAGCATATGATCATGATACCAGTCACCCCAATTAGCCCCACTGATTTCCAGATTAGCTATTAAGTAAAGTCAAGCATCTAATAATGTAAATGATGCATAATTGATGCTGAACATGCAATTGTTTTTCCTTGTTTTAGATGATAATGATACTTAAATACTGACATCTAAATGCTTCAGCACACTTCAGGTTACATTCAAAGGAAAACAATATTGGAGGGGGGAAAAAGGAGCAGTTCTAAACCAAAAAACATACCGATACGCGTGATGAAAGAGAAGAACTTAATAAATGTAACTTGCCTCTTCCCGTTACACTCTGTAAACAAACAAATAAATTTAGAATAGGGATAAAAAACATAGTTGCTGAACAAAAAAGGGAATGGAATTATATGAGAAATTCTTGGGACACGACTTAATATCTATTCACACAAAAAAATTCAAATTGATTATCACCATTTTAATATCTATTCAAATTGATTATCTAAGTGTGTGCACAAACTCAATTACAGATACAAAGAGAAACACAGCTAAAACTACAATTCAATCAACTCTAGAATACAAAACAGAAATCAATGAAGCTGGGGTAAAAAATGTCAGAAAGGTTGGCTACATGGGTTTGCAAAGATACAAAGAGAAACACAGTTAAAACTACAACTCAATCAACTCTAGAATACAAAATAGGCTGGGGTAAAAAATAAACCATGAAGCTGTATGCTAAATCTGATGTAACTAAACTAAAATTCAAAAAAAGCTAATAAATCCACACTAAAATAGTTAGAAATTAGATGTACATAGATTATCATAGAGGCAAACGAATACCATACCTTTAACCCTGATTTGAATGGATGAAAAGAATGAAGAGAAAGGCAAGAGCAATAAACCTAGAAATTGAACAGCCATGAAAAAAAAAAAAAAAAAGACTAATAAGAATCAACTATTTATAAGATAATAGTTATAGAGTTCGGATTCAAAAATATATATATATATATATTTATATTATAGAGTTCTAATTAAATTTGTTTATTCGACGGGCTAGGTTGGGTGTATTTCCGATCGACGTAGTTGATGGGCCATGGGCTGGATGAGACCCACGGCAAATTGGGCGCTGTTTTTGGGTTGTAGAGGTTGCATGTGGGTGGTTTGAGGAAGGAGCTCGACCTCGATTCTGAGGAAGAAGATGGGTAGTCTGAGGAAGGAGCTCGACCTCTGTTCGATGTTTGTGGGTTTGTGGGTATGGTGGGCATGGTGGGTTATCTGTGGCCATGGGCTTGATGAGACCCACGGCAAATGGGGGGCCGTTTCTGGGTTGTAGAGGCTGGATGTGGGTGATTTGTGGCAAATCAGTGGTCTGAGGAAGGAGATCGAGGCTTCGATTTGTGGGTATGGTGGGTCTGTAGATGAGATGCGATGCTTGATTTGCTGTTGGTTGCAAGTTTATGGGTCTGATCAAGGAGGAGCTAGTAGAGGACTGAGGAAGAACATGGGGATGGCAAACCATCGTGCTGGTAGAGGCCTGAGGAAGAAGAAGATGGGAATGGCAGACCATTTTGAAAGGGAAAGGCAGAGCTTACATTTTTTTTTTGTTGGTTTTATTTTTTGGAGTGTCGGGTTTATGACATTTTTTTTTTTTTGGGTTTTATTTTTTTTTAAATATTGTGCTGACGTGAAAAATTGTGGGAGCTTCAAAGGCTTCGGTTTTTTTTTTTTTTAAATATTGTGCTGATGTGGAAAATTGTGGGAGCTTCAAAGGCTTCGGTTATATATATTAATATATATATATATATATTAAATATTGTGCTGACGTGAAAAATTGTGGAAGCTTCAAAGGTTTCGGTTATATATATAGATTATTGGGTTTTGTTTTAAGTGACAGAGAATTTTTTTTTTTTTCGGTTTTATATATAGAATTTTTGTTTTTATTTATTTATTTAAGTAATGTTGACACAAAAAATTGTGAAAACTTTAGAGGCTTCGGTTTTATATATATATATATATATATATAGAGAGAGAGAGAGAGAGAGAGAGAGATAAGGATTTTACCAAAAAAAATACAAATAAGGCCAAACCCAGTAAGCTTTTAACGAAAGAGAGGCCCAATTACTTTTGGAGCGTTGCTTAGTAGACACTGGTAGAAATTTCGGGCACGCGTGGGTATTTCACACTTTCTCAAGTCATGGCATAGCTTGTTCTTTCGAACTCGTCCCTATGAATAAGTTGTCTTTTAAGTCTCAAACGTACTACAGAAGTTAGGGCACCACTTTATTTATGGGAACTAGCACAGCTCTCTACTGCACTGGCGGCTCCACATGCAAGCCAGGTGGTTATAAGATCACCCTGACTTGCTCCTGATTTACAAAAAAAAATGTATATATACACTTGCTAAAAAAATATTATATGTTAAACTAATCTATTGTGACCCCCCTAATAAAAATGTTGAACACCCTGACTTGAGAATTACAAAAATTTGAGTTCAACAAAAATAAAAGTAATGTTATATTCACAACATTTTTACAATAATTTCACAACAAATTCAATGTAGTAAGTTGTTACTAATTCTAATTTGACCCAAATACCGATACTATTTTTTTAATCACCAATAACAGTTTTTTGCATAAGATTTATTATAAAAATGTTGTGGATGTAGCATTACTTCAAAATTAATTCTCCCCTCCCCCCCTCCCCAACATAATTCTTAATCCCTTTTATAAAATAAAAACAAAATCTTAAATATAACAACAAATATAAACCAAATAAAAACAAGATAAGATCAAACAACAATAAGTGAACAAATTGTTTAACAAAAAGCCTATTATAAAACCAAAAAAAAAAAAAAAACCGCTAATCATTTAAAATTATAGATCGTTCGACCTATTCCATAAAATAATATTCTCTAATTTCATTTTTCCTTAAAAAATGGTACTAAAAAAAAATATTGTGGTTGTGAGTTTTCTTTGATGGTAACGATAGTTATACTCTTTTTGACTTTGCAATCGCAACAATTTTGCTCTCCTTAGTGACTTAACTTGCAATTGTAGCAAATATTCAAGTTATCGCTTTATTAGATTTTGTATAATTTAGATTTCTTAGTAATCACCCTAAAAATAATTCCTCGAGCTGCCTCTACTTCTTTTCTTTTTGTACATTTTTAGACCCCCTTAAAACACAAGTTGTTTAATCTAGTTATTTAGCCAAGTGATTACTTAGGTAAATTATTCAGATTTAGGTTAACACAATCAAATCATATCATGTAAGTAATGCGAAAATATAAAGAACACACAATATGATAACCTAGGAAAACCAAATCGGTAAAAAACCTAGGGAGGATTTAACCTAGCTATCCTCAAGGTAAAACAGATCCATTATGAAAGAATTGAAGTTTTTACAATAGAACTTAGACTACTAATATCCTATTGCTACATCGAGTAAAAAACTTACTACCATGACCACGTGATAGCTCTGAGTCCACAGACTACTTCTTTCCTTGATCCACTGCAACCACAAGTACTCCCACTTGCGACTTTGAGACTCCACTCAAAGGTTTTAGATCTTCTTTAAATTCTTTATGCAGCAACTGAAGCGATCACCAAGTTCTTGACATGAATTTTGATCTTGATAACTCTAAGTGTGTATGAAGGTAAACACCTCTAGATCTCACAAGAAATTCAACACACGCACATTAAAGACCTTAGAGAGCTTTTTGGTACAAAACCCTAGATTTACAAAAGAGTCACACTCTTCTCTCTCTGAAAAGTCTAAGAAAAACGTGCTTAGGGTTTCTTTTATATACTAGAAGAAGTAGACCTGAAACCCTAATCCTTAATGGGCTTGAACTACTGTTTGGGCTTAATTCAAATTCTGCAGATACGATTCTCGATCGATCGAGCCTTACTTTCGATCAATTGAGCCTTGTAGAAATTGAATAGTAATTTCCTGCAATTACTCGATTCCAAACTTACATTAAACCAAATTTTGAGCAAGTCTAAACTTAGACTAAATGTTTTGATCATGGTTTGCCAACATATACAAAATGAAGTTCTAATACATTAGTTCCTAAAGTCTTAGAACCTAACACTTTTCAATGTGGAACTAAATTTTTCAATAAGATTCGCGTTCTTATTATAAAAATACTGATTATTTTAAAGTAGTGTGTCACAATACAATAATGCTAGTTTCAGTTTAACCCTTTTGTTCTGGATAAGTTAGTGGGAAAGGGTCCAAGTAAGTGTATATCTGTTAAACGTTCAAAGAATCAATGACCTTTCACCATTTGTTTGTTTCCCCCCTATTATTTAATTCGTTTTCTAAAAGAAAAAACGAAACCGAAGAAATGTCAATCTAAAGGAAATTGGGATGTTCAGAGGGAGGGTTTATCCACGACACACGCATGGGTTCTCGAGAATCATGTTTTTGTTACATCGAGCTTTGGAGTTTCTGTAATTTTTCTTCTCATTCACATTCACATAGGTTTGACTCTTATTCATTTAACAAAATAAAATATTATATAATCACTAAACAATATTTTATTTGAACGTAAAATTATGGTATACGACATGGTTGTAGGATAATGCCAAAAATGATTCCATTTACTTGTAAGTCATTCCTTAAAATTAAAAGAAAATTGATATATAGCAAGTTGGCTGCCAATGCAGAACCTCATGGACAGAGACAAGATAATTGTACGAGTTTCTAGTACAAAATTGAGGAGAGTTGTTAGCTACACATACAAGCTAAATATAATGAAGGTTTTATGGCCAACTAGCAATCATGAGGCTTTTATTTAATACTTCATCTTTCCATTTCTTACTTTTAATATCCTAAGTTCCCATTTGCACTTGCAATTTTCAGGTCAAGTTAATTAGCACATTGTAAAATATACATACTTTTATATATATTACAATTTTATTTTGCTGCAAATTTGTGCAGTTGGATTTTTTGAAGGACAATAGAATACTATTAATTAGTGTAATGCTTGAGGAAGACACTAATTAAACAATACAATACTATTAAGTAGTTACTAATTATGTGAAGGACAAGAGCTTGCTTTTCTTTTTACTTGCAACTTCATCCACAAACTTTCAAAATCCTACGACAAAGCCAATTTCAGCCACTTTTTGCTTTCTCCAAATCATGGTCTCTCCTGCTCTGCCTTGTAAAATGCCTGCCACTCAAGTTTATCAGGTTCGATTTTGTTATATAAATTCTTATTCTTTTTTTTTTTTTTTTTTTTTGGTAGGGGATACTTCTTTAGAACTATTTATTGTTTTTTTTTCATTACTTTCCAAAATATAATTAGACTGTTTTTATTTTTTTATCTAATTTTGTGTGCTTCATTTTGGCAATTAAATTAATTATTTTTGGAAATTCAGAGCTATCTTATTAACAAAAACAACAAAACAGTAGAGACAGGGATACCAAAAAAAAAAAAAAAAAAAAAAAAAAAAAAAAAAAAAAACCTGTCTCAAACAATTCAACCTTTGTCAGAAACTACTCTGCTTCTACAACCCAATAAAACTATATACGGCAAAAAAACCACAGATTTTCTTGAAGGAAAAGATAAACTCCAGCTATTACATAAGTGATAGGACCCTCTGAAGAATAGATTTCCCTATCTTGGCATGACCATCCATTCTTGCTTTGATATCCAATCTTATTCTTTTAATCAATTGCTCTTCTATAAGGAACCCTCCATGGACTCTGGTTTCTTTGAATCCAGACATGGTAGATGAAAAGCCATCATGCCACTTTGCATAAGGTTGATCTGAAATCTCTACCCTTTAGATTCCTGATCCCCCCATTAAACCCCAATCATCATAAGCATCAGCAACTAAGCAAAGTTCCATCAATTGCCTCCAAAGTCTTCTAGTGAATGAGCACTTGAAGAATAGATGTTCCTTGCTCTCAGAACTGTTTCTATAGAAAACAGTCAAACACAAACACAGTCTCCTTTGTAGCACCATTGCAGCATCCTTTTTCTAGTTGTCAACCTATTCCTCAAAGTCAACCAGCCAATAAACCCATGTCTTGGATTAGTTTCAGGGAACGATATCAATTTCCGCCATGGAACTTCATTTTCTTTATGTCTGAGTTGCTCCCATGTTGCATCACAATTCAATTTTCTTGTAGGAGATGTGATCCAAACAAGCATGTCCTGTTCACCCAATCTGATGAGGCTAAGTTTACTTTGAACAATGACCAAATTATCAGATCTAGCTGGGGACCAAGCCCACTTCCCATTAAGCAACACACACTAGTTTTGCCTCAGTGGAGCTTGCTGCATCATGCACCATTCTATACCCATAAACTTGGTACAAGACTCCATCTAGTTGCCACCAATCCAGCCAAAGGAAGATATTTTTACCATCTCCTACTTCAAACTTCAAGAATTGCCTATCCTCAATATTCCCTAATTTGAGTAAATTTCTACAACCCCAAGTGCTTTGTTGTGGAATTTTAACATTCCAAAAGCACTTACCCTTCAAAGTCTAGCTATTTTTATTGAGATAGGAATATGTAATTTTATAAAAATCTTTGCTTCTTGATCTCATGATGCACAGTTTCACAATGACTATCTTTATTGCTTCTGGCCAGTCAAAGGGTGCACGGTGTGGAAAGATTACACTTTGAGTAAATGAAAAAAGGGAATTTGTTTAATCTGGTTCACAACTTTTCAGGAATCAAAATTTCTTTGGTAAGGTTCGTTGGGATCTATAGTTCAGAGATTAATTCTTTATTTTGGACATTGCGTTATTGATACAATTTCGTTATGAGTCAACTAGTGCATCGGCGAGAAAATGGATGTAGATTTTTTTTTTTAAAATAACTATAAAATCCAAACTATTTTATTAGTTAGCCAAAGTTTGAAACTATTTTGGTATCTAACAAATCGAGTCCAAAGGAGTCGATTTTGGTGTATAAATTGAGTATATTGCACTCGATTTCCCATTGCACAACAGTTGAGCTGGACACACTGTCCACGTAGGCCTAGAAATCGAGCCCAAAGGACTCGCTTTTCCTTCATAAAAATTGAGCTCAAAGGACTCGGTTTTGTTTAATGGAAACCAAGCCCTCTGAACTCGATTTTGTTCAGCCAAAACATGGATTTTTTTCTTGTTCTTCCTTTCCTTTCTCTCCAAATGCCGTCCCACTCTCCACTTCCAAGCCCCAAAAACCCATGAACAAATCAAATCCAAAACAAAAAATCAAACCCACTCCAACGTGTTCTTCTCCTCCACTGGAGTGGTGGCGAGAAACCGTGTGTCCGATCCGATTTCCATCGCCTGAGTTTGGTAATCGACGAGAAACCGCCTGGGTTTGGTAATCGGCGCCTAGGTTGCTGGGTTTTTGCATCATTGCTTCTTTCTTCAAATGGAGCGATGGTGAGAAACCACACGTCCGATCCGATTTCCATCGCCTGAAGCTTTTGCCGCCTGGGTTTGGTCAAAATTGGCGCCTGGGTTGCTGGGTTTTTCTTGCTTCTTTCTTCTTCGTTGTTCATCGCGTTTTGATCTTTGTTTCTGCGTTACTAAATCGAGTCCATAGGACTCGGTTTCCACAAATGAAAACCGAGTCCAGTAGACTCGATTTCCAAGCCTACATGGACAATTCCTCCAGCTCAGTTGCTGGCACAAACCCAAAATCGACCCTAACGTGCTCGAATTGTTAGATAGCAAAATTGTTTCAAACCTTGGCCAACTAACAAAATAGTTTTCTTTTTATGGTTATTTATGAAAAAATGCCGATGTCAAAGGTTAGTTTCTTTTACTTTTTGCACCATGTATACATTGAGAGGCTTTAATTGTTTCACATTCAACAGTATCCACACTTTTTCACATCATATGTAAAATGTGGACAACTAATGTGAAAGTGTGAATATTGTGTAAAATATTTCACATTTGAATAGGTGAAACAATTAATAATTACCCACATTCACGTGTCAGTAATTTGAATCAGCAAATTCTTCAAGTTGATCGTTCATGTTTAACTAATTCTTTTATTCTTCCTTTTTTTTATTTAATTTTTCTTTAAATGAGATAACTATAGCTTATTTCTTGTTTGACTATTTGTGCCAACTTATTTAGATGCTTTTATATTGGTTATTACCATTATAAATATGGAAAAATAACACTTCAGGTCCTTAACTGCTAGTTTGGATTGAGGGGGCAGGAGGGGGAGTGGAGTAGAGTTAGTCGAAAATCACCTTGGTTGAAAATCGGTGATTTCCGGCCAACTCTACTCTACTCTCCCTCCCACCCCCTTAATCCAAACTGACCATAAAGTTGGGCTAATTTCTTATTTTTTTTTCCTAGAACAAAAAGCCTTAGTCCCAAAACTTAGGATTTGGCTATGAACATGCTAATTAGGATGAGCTATATGTTTTCTTTCTGTTTTGGACAAAGACTATTGGGCTAAACCACGTCATGAATTATGCTTATGCTCTTATACTATCTATCTATCTCTTTGTCCCAACATCAATTCTAACATTCTCAAAGACCTCATATTTCCTTTATGAATGGTGCGTTTGACGTTTCTTCATTCGGTTTTTTTGTTTTCTACTCACCCCATTTATGTTTTCTATGTTTTTGTTCAGGAGTGTAAGGTTGAATTTAATCAACCATTCTGTTGGCTTTATTCCGTGTCAAATTTGCTTATATTTTAGCAATTAGTAACTCTATATTTAGGTGGGAATCATGTAAGGGTAGTGTGTGAGAGAAGTGTGAAGAAATGCTCAAGATTGTGCAAGGATGTAGAGACTCGCGGCTGGGACTCGCGGGTGACTCGCGACTGGCAAGCCGCCAACTGCAGCACACGAGTGAAGTGTGCAGAGAAGATGAACAGTCACGCCAGCTGGAGCACTACAGGACAAAAAGTCCAGCTTGGCCATTCTGTTAGCTCGCGGCTTGAACTCGCGACTCAGTCAAGTCGCGAGGCCAAGCCGCCAACTAGCTTTGTTTTGAAAAACCTGACTCTTTGCATTCCACTCTCACCCTAGTATAAATACCCCTTATACCCACGAAATGTAGAGAGGTTCTAGGGAGAATATTGAGAGAGAAACCCTAGAGAAAAACTAGATTGACTCATCCCCAATCTTCACATAGAAACTCTTCAAATTCCTGTACTCTTTTCCTCTCCATTATTACATCCTTGAGAGGTACATTACCAAAACCTTTTCTCACCATACCCATATCTGTGAGAAGGCTGTTCGGTGCTTTGGGAAGCAGTTAGGAAGGGACCAATTTCATATTGGTTGATGCTATGGTCAAGTAGCGGAATACGGTAAGCTAGAAAAGATAAAGGTTCGGCGCAACCTCGTTGGAGCAAGAAGCTTGGAGGGCTTAGGTACACTGGGTAGATTAGGCTTGGAGGGTCTATTGCTATTCATGTATCCCAACTACATTTTCTAGTGGATTATTGACCGCTTGGAGGGCGGCGGAGAGATTTTACGCCGAGGGCTTTGGTTTCCTCTTCGATAACACATCGTTGTGTTGTCCTTGTGTTTGCATCTCTCTTCCCTTAATTTTTTTCATTTAATTTCTGTTGTAGATGTGATTTTATTTGGTTTAGATTGTTTATCATTTCAGTTTTATGCTTATGTTCATTTTCTGCACATACATTGTTTGATATTAAGCTTGAATTGATAATTTGTAAATTGGGGGTCTAAACGTTCAAAGGTGTTTTACACACATTTTGAACATTCAATTGGTATCAGAGCAGGTGCACTTGTTGTGGTTTTATTACCTAAGTGCGATCCTAGACCCCTTTGCTATGGATGAAGCTATGGAAAAGGCTATGCTGAAGTGTGGTTTAAATGTTTGTGATAATGATTCTATGAGTTTGTTTAAGGGATGTCATAACAATGAACTCCTAAAGTTATTGAAAGCAAAGAAACATGCTAGGATGTTTGTTCACATGCTGAAGTATTTTGAAAATGAGAATCACATCTTACACAATAGCCTATATGAGTCTAATTCTTTGATTAGGAAGTATAAAAGAAGAAATAGAATATTGTGTGATAAGATTGATAATCTGAAAAAAGAAAATTCAATCCAACAAGAGCATGGAAAATGAAGACAAGTTTCTATTTGAAGGTCAAGAGTGCTTGTCTCATGCTTGCTTGTTTGTGCATACTTCTTTGAAGGTTTTTAATTCATGCCTATGGTATCTTGATAGCGGATGTTCTCGTCATATGATAGGAGATAAAACATTGTTTAAGTCACTCAAAGAAAAGGTTGGTGACTATGTGACATTTGGGGATAGAAGTCATGCTTAAGTTCTTGGCAAGGGGACTGTTGAGATTCCAGGATTACCTCTATTGAAGGATGTCTTATACATCAAAGGGCTGAAGGCAAATCTCTTAAGCATCACTCAAATATGTGATGAGGACTTTCTTGTTCAATTCTCAAAGAAGGGGTGTGTAATTATTGATGAGGAAGGGATTCAAGTCTTGGAAGGAAATAGGACTATCGACAATTGTTATGGAGTAGTTCCTACGACACTAATTTCCTGTAGAAGTGCTCGAGTTGACATGTTGGAACTTTGGCATCAAAGGTTCAGTCATGCAAACTTCAAACAAGTGGCTAAAGTTTCGAAACTTGAGGCGGTTGAAGGACTTCCAAAATTTGGAAAGGTCGAGAAAACCATTTGTGGTGCATGTCAAATGGGGAAGAAAACAAAGGCAAGTCATCAAAAGGTGAATGTGATTGCTACTTCTCGATGGTTAGAGCTCCTTCATGTCGATCTAATGGGGCCCACAAGAATTGAAAGTCTAGGGGGAAAAAGATACATTATGGTCATTGTTGATGACTTCTCAAGATACACATGGGTGGAATTCCTTAGGGAAAAATCGGAAGCATGTGAGAAAATGGAGGTTCTATGCAAGAGGCTTCAAAATGAAAAGGGGATGTCTATTGTCAAGATAAGGAGCGATCATGGCAAGGAATTTGAGAATGCACGATTTGATTCTTTTTGCGAAAAGAATGGGATTAAAAAGGAATTTTTGGCTCCTAAGACTCCTCAACAAAATGGGGTAGTTGAGAGAAAAAATCGGGTAATTCAAGAGATGGAAAGGGTCATGCTACTCAACAAGCAAATTCCACAAAAGTTTTGGGGAGAAGCTGTGAACACTTCATGTCACATTGGCAATAGAATATACTTTTGAGCAGGAACGAAGAAGACCGCATATGAAATTTGGAATGGGAAGAAACCAAAAGTGAAGTACTTCTGAGTGTTCGGAAGCAAATGCTACATTCTCAATGATCGGGAGAATCTTGGGAAGTTTGATGCGAAAAGTGATAAAGGTATCTTCCTTGGGTATTCTACTAGCAGCCAGGCGTACAGAGTCTACAACAAGAGAACAAAGATAGTAATGGAGTCCATCAACGTGACAATTGATGACGCTATAACAAAAGTAGAGATGGTTGATGATGGAGAAGGGCCAAGCACTAAAGAACCCACTGTTGAGGTCGAAGCCCTTGATATTGAGGTTGAAGGATACACACCAGAAAAGGAATCAACTCTCGTCAATTCAAAAGTGGAGACTAGATCAATGTCTAGAACAGCAAGTCCTCTCACTCCTCCGGAAGTTCACCCTCCTATCTCTCGGAATGATGAAGTGTCCACTTCAAAGAAACCATAATCACGAGTGGTTAAAAACCATCTAGAAAGTAACATTATTGGATCTTTAGATGAAGGCCTTCGCCTTAAAAACCATCATGTGACATATCATTGCTACCTAGCTCAATTTGAGCCGAAAAAGGTAGAAGAAGCTTTTCAAGATGAAAATTGGGTTGAGTCAATGCATGAAGAGCTGAATCAATTTGTAAGGAATGATGTATGAGAACTTGCTCCAAGGTCTGAAGGTGTTCATGTCATCGGCACCAAATGGATCTTCAAAAACAAGACCGATGAAGATGGAGAGATTATCCGAAATAAATCTCGGTTAGTGGCTCAAGGATGCACTCAAGTAGAAGGAGTTGATTTTGATGAATCCTTCGCTCCCGTGGCAAGGCTTGAGTCTATTCGCATTCTCATGTCAATTGCATGCGCCATGAACTTCAAACTATACCAAATGGATGTGAAATGTGCATTTCTAAATGGCTATCTGAATGAAGAAGTGTTTGTTGAACAACCCAAAGGTTTTGAAGATCCTCACTTTCTAGAACATGTACTGAGATTGAAGAAAGCACTTTATGGGTTGAAACAAGCTCCAAGAGCTTGGTATGATAGGCTTACTTAGTACCTCATGAATAAAGGATTCAAAAGAGGGTATGCTAACCGAACTCTGTTTGTCAAAAATGATGAGGGTTATCTTCTTGTAACTCAAGTATATGTTGATGACATAGTCTTCGGAGCTACTATTGATGCCCAAGCCATAGAATTTTTTGAGGAAATGAAGAACGAGTTTGAGATGAGTATGGTGAGGGAGCTTACATTCTTCTTAGGTCTTCAAGTCAAACAAAGGAAGGAAGGCATATTCATTTCACAAGAGAAATATGCTCGAAATATAGTCAAAAAGTTTGGTTTAGACTCCAAGAAGCATGCCTCTACTCCGAAGAGTTCATCTACGAAACTCAATGTTGATTCTTCTAGGGTAGAAGTGAGTCCAACATTGTATAGGAGTATCATTGGGAGTTTACTTTATCTCACGGCAAGTAGACCGGATATTGCTTTTAGCGTGGGTATTTGTGCTCGATATCAGGCTGCTCCGAAAGAATCTCACTTGACTGTAGTGAAGAGAATCATAAGATATGTCAATGGAACTCCAGATTATGGCTTGTGGTACTTAAAGGACTCAAATGCTTGTCTTGCTAGTTATTCAGATGCCGATTGGGCTGGAAGTGTGGATGATTGAAAGAGTACTTCAGGTTGCTGCTTCTACCTTGGAAACAATCTTGTATCTTGGATGAGCAAGAAACAAAATTCTGTGTCTTTCTTTACAGCTGAAGCTGAGTATATAGCTGCTGGAAGTTGCTGCACACAATTACTTTGGATGAAGAAGCTACTTCATGACTATGGGATTCCGCAAGATACAATGTGTGTCTTCTGTGATAACACTAGTGCTATAAATCTCTCTAAGAATCCAGTTCAGCATTCCAAGTCAAAACACATAGAGATACGTTACCACTTCATTCGGGATTTGGTGGAAGATAAAGTTGTATGTCTTGAATTTATTCATATGGACAACCAAAATGTGGATATCTTCACCAAGCCTCTCGATGGTCCACGGTTTGAAACACTCCACAAAACCATCGGTGTTGGTACAATTCCTTGAATCTCATGTGTGATGTGTGCTTTACTTCTTTGTCTTGTGTTGTTTTCTCTAGTTTTAAGTATACACTACTTTGTTGGCTGTCTATATAGCTTGTTATGTTTGTTTGTTTTTGCTTTAAATGTTTTTACATTGTTGTTTTTTATCAATCTTTTCCTTCTTGTGTGTCAAAAATCCAAAAACCACATAAAAAGTAGAAAATCCAAAAAGTTTGATTGACATTGTTGAGTTTTGTCTCAAAATATGTTTTATCTTGTACCTTTGTGCAAATGGCTTTGTGCATCTACAAGCATAGCTTGTTTCCTATGCACTCATATCATTGTGGGAGAAATTTTGAAATTTATGTGACTGTTGTAAATAGATCTTCAAACTTGTCATGAATGACTAGTGAATCTTTTTGTTGATCTTGAGACTTGCATAGACTTGTGCTTATATATATTCCCACTCTTTTATTTTATTGTTTTTGCTAAAAGAGCTCATCAAATGTAAATCTCCAAATGAAAAGAGATATTGACCTGCACAAGCTTGTTGCACATACTAGTATTTGACTAAGAAAAAGGAAAAGCGACTAAAAAATAAAATTGTATGATGCCCAAAATGCCAAAGGCTATCTCATCAAAGTGAAATATCAAAAATTTCAGGCATCGATCTCACAATGAGATGTGTTGATTCAAAAAGATCAAATGATATGTTGAACATGGAGCAAAATGAAAAGCTTCAAAGATATTGTACTCAAGTTTATGTGAGAGGTCATATATGCATATTTCTATAATTGAGATGGGTCACATTATCTAGTGCTAGTTGTGTATGCCTTGATTGAATTGATCATTGAAGCTTCACATTAGACTAAGGACTATCTCATTTTTGATATTCACACACAACACACATGTCTATGTTCAATGAATGCCATATTCATTCGTGTGATTGTACTTGATTAAATGTGTTTTCACATGCTCAATCTTTGTTGATCAAACACAAAAAGATTTTTGAGTGTTTTTAGTTGTTTTTGGAAAGTATTTTGTCTTTGCAAAAATTCTCAAAATCTTCAAAAACAGTGTTGCCCTGTTTTGGCGACTCAGTCGCGAGTTGGTCCAGTCGCATGCCCCAATCGCGAGCCCACTTAGAGATTTTTCGTGGCTCACTGGCGGGTCAATGTCCCAATCGTGAAAAATACTTTGAATATTTTTCAAAATTTGGGTTTTTATGTTTCTCGCGGCTCAGTATGGCGACTTGTTCGCGGGTGGAAGGTCTAATCGAGAGGGGTACACAGAGATTTTCGCGGCTCACCTCGCGACTCTCTCGCGGGTAGACTTTCCAGTCGTGAAAAACACTTAGAAAATTTTTCAAGAATCTTGTTTTCAAAGTGTTTCGCGGCTGGCCCTGGTGACTTGACTCAGTCGCGAAAATCATGTGTTTTTGCAAAAACAGGTCTGTTTTTTAAATCCTTTTGGGTTTTCTCATTTTCTTTCAGTATGTCATATTCCTTGCCTTGATTTCTTGGTTTTGTGAGTTATTATTGAGATTTGAGATCTATTGTTGCTTGAATATGGGTATCTGCTCTTCCGATGAAATTGGTGCGTGATTTTTTTTGGATATGTAGTGGTTTACTCTGTCTTGTATGAACATTGTGTTATTTGTGGCACATACACACTCATTGTCATGATTAAGGGCTATATCTCAAGTTTTTAGGGTTTTCTACATCATCCATGTTCTGGGACTAACCCAATGCTAATAATGTCTGTTATCTTGTGTGGTTTTTCTTTTTGTGAAACATGATGCAGTGTGAAAATGTCTCCATTCAAGAGAGCAGCTGTGAAAGGGGGCAGCAACAAAGGGAAAGAGCCTGTAATCGATGTTGATGACCTCTCACCTAGGCCAAAGAGGTACTGCTCACCGTCAGAAGTGTTCGATCCCAACAAGTTTAGATCCTATACTGCTTTTCAAACCTATAAGGATTATTTTAGAGGTGTAACACCGTTGGTTGAAAGGGTCGTTGATCAACCGTCTCTTTTGAATACAGACATCCCTACATGGTTTGCTCACAAGGATTGGAACTACCTTCTCTCCGACCTTGATAAAACATATGAGAACTTGGTAAAAGAGTTTTATGCCAATGCAATTGTTGAAGGCAAAGAACTCAAGTGCTGGGTTAGAAGAAAAAGTTTCTCAGTATCTCCCGTATATCTGGCAGAGATCCTTCACATCAACCAACCAATACTAAAGAACCCACCGGTTTATGATGACTTATATCCAAATGAGGACCTACTTTGGGATGCTCTTGGAAAAGATTTGGAATTCTCACCAAATGGGAACTCAGTCAGTGTTTCCTCTCTTCCTCCGAAACTAAGGGTGCTTACGATAATCATGTTCCACAATTTATATGCTTTATCTAGCATCGAATACATGAATCTAGGGCGTGCTTTGTTCCTTCATGATCTGATCTCTGATGTAGAGATTGACATTTGTGCTCATATATTTCAATTTCTATGCAAAATTGTTCTACGAACAGAATCCAGGACATGCATTCCTTTTTGCTGCCTTGTTTCGAGAATTTTGAAGCTCAAAGGCTTTCATCCATCTGAAGATGAGTCTCCCTACCCGAAACCAAGTCCAATCAACATGCATACATTCAACGCGAGCATTGGTCATAGCAAAAAGGGAATCAAATTAGAAACTCAAGCTTCTCACATTGGGTCACGCTCTCGCTCATCCTCCTTTGACGAAAAGCTAGACAACATTATGGCATCTGTTCACGAATTGAGCACTAAGATGTCCGGACTAGCATCTATCTTGCACCATCACAACATCCGGTGTGATATGAAGTTCACTTCTCTTCAAACTCAATTGGACCAAATTCAGAGAAAGCTAGAAGAAGATGAGGACTAGCTATTCCCTGACAAAAAGGGGGAAATGATGTTGATAGGGGGAGATGATGTTGATAGAGGGAGAACTGAACTGAGCAAGCTGGCCTATGTTTAATATTTTGCTTCATATTAGAATATTTCAGTGTTTATGTTATGTTTTTCTCTTTATTTACCGTACATGTATGTGTACCTTTGCTTTGTAGCTTTGTACTTGTTAAATGTTATGCATTTTCTTTAAGTACTTTCACTCTTGTGCCCTTTGTTGGATTTTTTTTATCCTTAATGCAATTACCTTGTGTTGTTGCATTGGTTGAGTGTTGGACAGGCAAGTGATTTGTATTGAGCTTATTAGCTTGTATGTTCGGATGTTCATTCCTTGTGAGAACGAACATTGTGGTCACTATTTATAGTGATTGTTCCTTTTTGGTCAAGCCATGGTTTATTGCTTATATTCCATTTTACTTGATTGCATTGTGCTTGCTCCATATGCATTACAAGTTTTCTGCATACAATGATCATATTGTGTTGTTGTGTTTCAGGAGTTACTTGTTCTTATGGTTTAAGAGCTACATAGATTCTAGAGTTAGGTGTGAGTGAGTTATGTTCAACTGTTCCCAACTCACATGTTAAGTCTAGAGTTTGTTTTAGGGGTTTTGTCATAGAATAGACAAAGGGGGAGATTGTAAGGTTGAATTTAATCAACTATTCTGTTAGCTTTATTCTGTGCCAAATTTGCTTGTATTTTAGCAATTAGTAACCCTGTATTTAGGTGGGAATCATGTAAGGGTAGTGTGTGAGAGAAGTGTGAAGAAATGCTCAAGATTGTGCAAGGATGCAAAGACTCGCGGCTGGGACTCGCGGGTGACTCGCGACTGGCAAGCCGCCAACTACAGTACACGAGTGAAGCGTGCAGAGAAGATGAACAGTCATGCCAGCTAGAGCACTACAGGACAAAAAGTCCAGCCTGGCCGTTCTGTTAGCTTGCGACTTGAACTCGCGACTTAGTCAAGTCGCGAGGCCAAGCCGCCTGCAGCCAGCTTTGTTTTGAAAAACCTGACTCTTCGCATTCCACTCTCACCCCAGTATAAATACCCCTTATACTCACGAAACGTAGAGAGCTTCCAGAGAGAATATTGAGAGAAAAATCCTAGAGAAAAGCTAGATTGACTTATCCCCAATCTTCACATAGAGACTCTTCAAATTCCTCTACTCTCTTCCTCTCCATTGTTACATCCTTGAGAGGTACATTACCAAAACATTTTCTCACCATACCCATATCTGTGAGAAGGCTATTCGGTGCTTTGGGAAGCAGTTAGGAAGAGACCAATTTCATATTGGTTGATGCTATGGTCAAGTAGCGGAATCCGGTAAGCTAGAAAAGACAAAGGTTCGGTGCAACCTCGTTGGAGCAAGAAGCTTGAAGGGCTTAGGTACACTGGGTAGATTAGGCTTGGAGAGTCTATTACTATTCATGTATCCCAACTACATTTTCTAGTGGATTATTGACCGCTTGGAGGGCGGCGGAGAGGTTTTACGCCGAGGGCTTCGGTTTCCTTTTCGATAACACATCGTTGTGTTGTCCTTGTGTTTTGCATCTCTCTTCCCTTAATATTTTCCATTTAATTTCTGCTATGGATGTGATTTTATTTGGTTTAAATTGTTTATCATTTCAGTTTTATGCTTATGTTCATTTTCCGCACATACATTGTTTGATATTAAGCTTGAATTGATAATTTGTAAATTGGGGGTCTAAACATTCAAGGGTGTTTTACATACATTTTGAACATTCAAGGAGTCATGAAATTATTGAGCTCGGAGAATACTCGAGGAATGGAGTTTTGGGTCAATGGTTTTGTTATTTACGGACTTTTTTTTGGGCTAATTTGATATGTAAATAAATTTCCAGCCTTTTTTTTAATTAATACCTAAATGTTTGATTTGTTATGATGAGAATTTAGTTAAAGTTTTTGTAAGGTAATGTAATTTTTGACTTTTTTGGGTTGTTGTTTGGTCAGAAAGCGAGAAGGAAGACTCACAACAACACACGATTCAGGTTTTTTATGACTTGTTCTTTTTACTATTTTATTCAGCTTTACAACTTTACCTTTATTTATGTTTATTTTTAAGGTGAATTAAATTAACCTAAATTTGTCTTAGTTGTAGTTTCTCCTGGATTGTGGGAGCGTTGTTCATTTATAGCAAAGGAAAAAATTCTGGCAAAAAAATGAAGGATTTTTTTTTTTTTTTAATAGAAACAAACACACGAGAGAGAAAAAAAGGAATTTTAACAATAAATGAATAAATGAAAGATATTCAATTGTCCATTTGAACTTTTTACATATATATATATATATAAATAATTCCTCAACATATATATTTCAATATATTCATTTATTTACATTAATGTTAAAGATTTTTTTTTTTGGGTGACTTCACTTAATAATAAAATTACCCAACAAATCATCCCAAAAAAAAAAAAAAAAAACCAACAACAACTTATCCAAACAAAGAATAATTTAACATATAACCCGATAAATTAATATTGATTAAATTAATTTTAATTTTAATAGAAAATCATATACAAGGGATAAATTTTTTTTTTTTTTTAAGTTTCAATTTACTTAAGGTAAAACAATATAGTGGGTTCTAATTAGCTCAACTGATAAAGTCTCTAATAATTAAATAAGAGATCTAGGGTTCAATCACTACCTACACAAAAAACTGATTGATGTCTTAATTTGATGATAAAAGAGCTATCATCAAGTACGGACGCTATAGTTTGAAACTCTTAAAAAAAAAAAAAAAAAAAAAAAAACACAATATATGGTAAAAGAAAGCTAACATCTACTTTTCAATTTTGCTTTTCATGTTAACTGTTGAGTTACCGCATTATACTTTTAATTGGAACAACCTCACACTTCTTTTAAGTAGTGTTTGGTTTGGGAATCTATATTACCTTTGCCATTTAAAATTTTAAAAATGTGATGCTTGAAAATTTGGATGCTCGGAATATAATTATTCCTAAGTTTAATTTGACTAGGAATCTATTAAGATTATAAGGTATATGAGAATCCTATTTTTGGTTTATTTCTAAAAATATTATAGGAATTGTTTATTACACCCAATATATCATTAGATTTATAAAGACACTCTTACAAATATCCTTTTCTAGATCTAAAATTCTATGTTTTTGTTATATTTTTAACGATGAAAGTGATGAGGTGGGTAATGGTTGTATAATGGAGCCAATCTTAGGTGAGAAAATGACAATTTTTAAACCACAAGTAAACAAAATGAATTTAGACCTAACATCAAGGTGGGTAGTCTGCATTTTATATCTTTTGTATAATACAAGATAATAATAATTTAAATTGTTTTTCTTCATGACATATCACAACATCATGTCTTGTCAATAAAAGTAATTTATTTTCTTTTAGCATCTAACTCATCCTAAGGAAGAGATACAAATAAGGAAAATATCACATTTCAAATTTTTTTTTTCTATTTAAGAATAATGTTAATCTATTGGTTAAAGGGCATGGAGGAATTGAGTAAAACTGTTAGTTTATATTAAATATAAATTTTTACAAGGACAAGAACGCGGATTAAGGGGGAATCGACATTCCCCCTATCTTTTGAAACAAGAATCGACATTCCTACAAACTGGGATTAAGGGGGAATCTAGATGCCCACAAACATGTGAATTCTCTTGTGTGATTTACAATCAAATATCATATCATATCATATCAAGATGACCTAACCTATTTTGTAAACTTCCCATCACTTCTCTTATAAATGAAAACAATATTGCCCATTTGTATCACTATAATTTTTTTTTTTTTATTAAATACTATCAAACTTGTAAAATATTTTTTATTAACAAAATATTTATATATAAAATATTTTATAGTTGAATAAGAGATTTGAAATTCGATTATGCTTATACTAAAAACCGATTGTCCATCATCTAATTGTGTCTGTATTAATGAATAAGAAATTGACTTCAAAAGTTCCCACTTCCTACTTGAATATTGGTTGAGGGTAGTGAAGAAGCTTGATCCCACATCAGTTATTCCATGAAACCTGGACACCCTAGCCAACATGTGGCGTCACCTCGCACTGAACCAAACCAGGCCAAGCCATGTGGGTTTGATTAGGCGTGGGCCAGGCTTGGTTTGAACGTAGCTATCTTTTTGGAAAATAAATTATTTGAAATTTAAATTTTGCTGCCAAACGTTAAGCTCATTATCATTAGGATATTGTGACTGTTTATTGACATCTCTTCATAGTTTCACCACAAGGACATAAATTGTAGTGCCCATGCATGTAATCATTTATTGTAGTATCTTAGGAAGCAAATGTCTAAAAGTTCAAAGGCAACCAAAAATCCAATATCAAACCCACATATACACTTATTCTTACCCACTAAACAAAATTTAATCTCTATCTCTCTAGTCTCTACTTAGAAAATGTTGTCTTCTAACTCTCACACAGACTACAAAGGCTACACAGACTAATTAAATAGCTCCTTATTTCATTTCTTTTTAATGTGGGACTAAATTTTCGAAGAAGATTACTATTCTTATCAATGTGGGACTAACACCCCAAATAGAATTAATATACCTCCTTATCCTTCTTTTAATTAAAGTATGGGATTTCAAAAAAAAAAAAAAAAAAAACCTCCGAATTTATTCTTTTTCCTGGACTGGATTTTAAAACATTCAGTTTGAAGGGATGTTATAGACATGGGTTAAAGGCCAAATCCCATTTTATCATATACTGTCCTAGTCTTTATTATTATATTATCCTAGTTTCAACTGTTATAGTATTATATTACATATAATGATAATGTGCTGAAATCGTCAGTGAGTTGTAGGCTCCAAACCATCCAATGAATACTTGTGCAACAAGGACAAATGGGCAAAACAGAAGGCACCGGTGTGGTACTGGCCAAGAACCCTCCAAAGGTCGAGTTAGCGAATGAAAAAATCTTCAAGAACTCTATAGTGAGAGAGCTAGGGATTTTCTACGTACCTGCGAAAGGTGGAGGTCTTGTGCTTATATAGTGGCAAGTGGTGAATCGAAATCCCTTCAAAGTAGGGATCTTTCCTTGCTGGGAGGGCTTGGCACTTAGGGTTTCCAAGATTTTAGGGTGCCTTTCCATATGAGAGAGATATGGGGGAGTAATGGGTTTTATTTTACGTGTCATGCAAGATATTTCCATGTATAGGTATTCGTGGGGACCAAGCTAGGCCATGCTGGATCCATCTGCCTCTCTTCCTTGTCACTCTTTTGCCCCGTTCGAGGGTTTCTCGTCGGGTTTCCTTGTAGGGTCGTCACCTCCGATGCTGTCGGCCTAGGCCCTTTGTTGGTTTCTGAGGGGCTGATGGGTACGCAGCGCCGTCATCTTCCTAGAGGGATGCATTTGGGGTATTTATTCTGTCAAAAATGCCGATATCATATAATATAACCCAAATGTTAATCTTATTATAAATTTTGATTATTTTACAGTAGTTTGACACAATACAATGCTAGTTTTAGTCTAATCCTTTTGTTCTGGAAAAGTACTTGGTGGCAGGGCCGGCTCAAGCACCTAAGGCCCCCAAATAAAAGAAGGCCGCCACTTGCAAAAAAAAAAAAAAATTATATATATAATATATTTATCTATATATTTTAATTAAAAAAATTTAAGCACTTTTATTAGTCAATAAAATGCATTAAAAAGGCCCTATTGTATCCTAAAATGCAGAAGATTAAAAAGGAAAAAAACAAAAATAGTCAAACTTCAACCACAAAATTAAATTTTAGGAGACAAATTTATTAACTCATTCTTGAAATATGCTAAAATCAAAATTAATACCAGACAAATTCATTAATAATACAACGTAATTGTCTTGAAATATGGTAAAATAGAGATTATAAATTTCAAAAACAAAATAAAAATCTCTCATCTCTCTATCTCTCTGCCTCTCAATCTATATTCTTACCTTTCTTTTCTTCATCTTCATCTTGATTTTTGATCTTTTTCCATAAACTCAGTCTAGTTTGAAATTTTTCTTTGTTGATTCCCTTCAATTCACAGTAAATGAAGATGATGAGTCTACTATTTATTTAACTTAAATTATATATATTTTTAGTTTATTTCACTGCACAATTGATTGATGGGACACATTTTTAGTCATAGGTCAGGCTGTGAAAATATTGATACAAGATATTGATACAAAATTCTGCTATGATAGGACCCGTTTCTGCCCCTCTCTTATAATTGGACCCTTTTCTACTATGATAGGACATGTTTTTTGCTTTTATACTTAGCCATAGGAGTATAGGCTGGACATCTCACATCTGCACTGCACAGTGCAGCCCACAGACAACACGTTTTCTCACTTTATCAATTATTATAAATTATTATACCAATTAATAATTTGATGTGTATTATATCAACTCATTTGTATTATAGTGACACTAATTTATTGAACCATGTAATAAATTAATTTTTATTTGTGCAGGTTTAGACTTTAAAGTGGTCACGGCTTTAGAAAAATTACAAAAACTTAATTAGTAATTTTGCATCTCAAAAAGCAAGAAAAATAGATTTTAAATAAAAAAAATTCAATATATATTATTTGATTAATATTTAAATATAAAAAAGTCCCACTTAAAATTTTGGCTTAAGGCCCCCAAAGTTGTTGAGCCGGCCTTGCTTGGTGGGAAAGTGTCTCATTAAGCGTATAGTAAACATTGAAAGAGTCAAAGACCTTCACCGTTTGTTTGTTTTCCCCCTGTTATCTAATTCGCTTTCTAAAAGAGACAATGAAACAGAATAATTGTCAAACCAAAGGAAATATGTTCAGATGTAGGGTGTATGCGGTAAAAACCGAATAACCTTTTGGGTTGGGCTTCTAACCGAAATAACTAATTTGTAGAGATAGATTTAAAAGCTAATTATTTGACAATAAGAAAGATATTCAAAATAAAAAGATTAGACTATCAGATGTTATGGAAAAATAAATATTGTCTCTTTCTTATAAACTTTCCTTGGCCAATCCAAGGAAGATGAATACCCGGGGATAGTAATAGTGTAGACAAGAATATTACAAGGTTGTTTATAATCTTTGTTAGTACATTTTAAATTAAATATGTTGAAACTCAAAATAATTGAAGATGAATAAAGAGATGAGTTATAATTTGCTAAAGAAAGAGTTAATTGTATGTAAGTTAGATTAAATAAATTAAGAGAAGTTTTCTAAATTAATAAATAACATGTAGGTTATGTGAAGGGTTGGAAGACTATATATACGGCTATGCTATGGACTAATTTGATATCAAGAGTGAATGAAGAAAATAGTTAAAAGCAAAGTGTATTGTCAGAGAGAGTGAATTCAATAATATTCCTAAATACTTGAGAAATTTCGGGCCAAAGAAAGGTGTTCTTCTGGTGGAGCTTTGGGCTTGAACACTTTGTGCAGAAGCTGTTCTAGCCATACAACATTTGTTGGGCTGTTGTATCCTGAGGGAGACAAGTCAGAGAAGGTCTGCATCGGTTACAAAGTTTAGCCAACCAAGGGCTTGAATCTCCTTAAAGAGAGCGAGTGCTGCGCCTCAATCCAAATAGTGTTGTGTAATTTTTCTCTTTAAATTAATAATATTCAGCGTATTATTCAGTTTCTTTTTGTGTTGTTTTCATTATTATTGTGTTTGCACCAACAATTTTAAGGAGATTCAAACACATGGAGCCTACACAAGAGAAACCAAATGAGCCTGTTGGAGATCTCAACAAGCCCTTTCGCTTTAAGGGAACCCACTTCAAGAGGTGGAAAGGAAAGATCATCTTCTACTTGACTCTTCTCAAAGTCTCCTACATCCTCACTGACAAGAATTCATCAAAAGTTCCTACCGATGAGATGAGTGAGGAAGAATATAGTCTCCATCAAGAAAAAATAGATAAGTATACAAAAGATGAATATAATTGTCGCTCTTATCTTTTGAATTGTCTTGCCGATCATTTCTATGATTATTATGATACAACTTATAATTCTGCTAAGAAAATTTGGAAAGCTTTACAAAGCAAGTATGATACCGAGGAGGCTGGTGCAAAGAAGTATGCTGCTAGTAGATTTTTCTGTTACCAAATGGTGGATGGAAAATTGGTGGTTGATCAAACACAAGACTTCCAAATGATTGTAGCAGAATTGAGATCCGAAGGCATAAAGATTGGAGACAATTTGGTGGTAGCTGGCATAATTGATAAACTACCACAATCTTGGAGGGAGTTCCAAAAGACTTTGCGGCACAAACAAAAAGAGACATCCTTGGAGACTTTGATCACATGCATCCGTGTGGAGGAGGAGGCTAGAGGACAAGATGCACTCATGACACAAGAGAGCAACGGTAATTCCACCACAAAGGTAAACCTTATTTCAGCCAATAATAATATGCCCAAAAATCATTTTCCTAGAAATAGTCAATTGAAGCCTAAAAAGAGAGCCTTTAAAAATAATAATAGATCTCAAGGAAGGGGAAACCCGAATAAAAATTACAATAAGAACCAAGGACCCCCTTCACAAGATCAATTTAATAGATCCAGTTTTGTCTGTGGCAAGAGTGGGCATATTGCTCGATTTTGCAAATTTCGGAAACGTGAATCTGCCCCGCAGGCTAACGTAACCGAAGAGCCTTTAGTGGCTATGATTACAGACATCAATATGGTGCAATATGTTGAAGGGTGCTGGGCATATTCTGGTGCTAATAGGCACGTCTGCTATGACAAAAATTGGTTCAAGTTGTACACTCCTTTTGAAGAAGAAAAAACTGTTATGCTTGGTGACTCTAGCAAAACCAAGGTTCTTGGGAGTGGTGAGGTTGAATTGAATTTCACTTCTGGACGTGCTCTAACATTGAAAGATGTACTTTACACTCCGTCCATGAGGAAGAATTTGATATCAAGTTTTTTGCTTAACAAGGCTGGCTTCAAGCAAACTATGGAATCTGATAATTATGTAATCACTAAAAAAGGATTATTTGTGGGCAAGGGTTATGCTTGTGATGGAATGTTTAAGTTGAATGTTGAGAATAATAAAGCATCTACCAATTCAGTTTATATGCTTTCTTCTATTAATTTTTGGCATGCTTGTTTGTGTCATATAAATAGTAGATACGTAGGAATCATGAGTAGTTTAGGATTAATTCCAAGACTGTCAAAAGATTTTGAAAAATGTGAAACTTGTAGTCAAGCTAAGATTACAAAAAAGCCTCATAAAAGTGTTGTAAGAAATATCGAATTGCTTGAGTTAATTCACTCCGATTTATGTGAATTTGAGGGAATTTTAACTCGTGGAGGAAATAGATATATTATCACTTTTATTGATGATTTCTCAAAATATACAACTGTTTATCTGTTGAAAAATAAAAGTGATGCTTTTGAAAAATTTCAAGATTTTTTAAAAGAAGTTGAAAATCAATTCGGTAGAAAAATAAAAAGAATAAGAAGTGATAGAGGCCGTGAGTATGAATCAAGTGCATTCAACTCATTTGTTCAGTCTTTGGGAATTATCCATGAAACTACTGCACCATATTCACCTGCTTCTAATGGTGTGGCTGAAAGAAAAAATAGAACTTTAATTGAGTTAACAAATACCATGTTAATTGAATCTGGTGCACCTTTACATTTTTAGGGTGAAGCTATTTTAACTGCATGTCATGTTTTGAATAGGGTGCCACATAAAAAGTCACATACCACACCTTTTGAGATGTGGAAAGGACATAAGCCAAATTTGGGATATTTGAGAGTATGGGGTTGTCTTGCTTATGTAAGGCTTACTGACCCTAAAATGCCTAAATTAGGTATAAGAGCTACTACCTGTGCTTTTCTTAGTTATGCGATTAATAGTACAGCCTATAGATTTTTTGATCTTGAGAACAAAATAATTTTTGAATCTGGTGATGCAATTTTTCATGAAGAAAAATTTCCTTTTAAATTGAAAAATAGTGGGGGTGAAGAAAATAATTTTTCACAACTTAGTTCTTCTACTTCTCATTTACAAAATCAAGAAAATTTTGAAATGGAACCTAGAAGGAGTAAAAGAGCTAGAGTTGAAAAGGATTTTGGTCCTGATTATTATGTTTTTAACATTGAGGAAAATCCCCAAAATTTAAAAGAGGCTTTAACATCACCTGATGCTATATTTTGGAAAGAGGCTGTAAATGATGAGATGGAATCTCTAATTTCTAATAGAACTTGGAAATTAGTAGATCTTCCACCGGGTTGTAAGACCATAGGTTGTAAATGGGTCCTTAGAAAAAAGTTGAAACCGGATGGATCAATAGATAAGTTTAAAGCTAGACTTGTTGCAAAACGCTTTAAACAAAAAGCTGATCTTGATTTCTTTGATACATTTTCTCCGGTAACAAGAATTACATCTATTAGATTGTTAATTGCTATTGCTGCAATTTTTGATTTGAAAATTCATCAAATGGATGTAAAAATTGCTTTTCTAAATGGGGACCTAGAGGAAGAGATTTATATGGATCAACCCGAAGGCTTTGTAGAGCCTGGACAAGAAAGCAAGGTATGTAAAATAACTAAATCCCTATATGGCTTAAAACAAGCACCTAAGCAATGGCATGAAAAGTTTGATTCCTGCATGATTGAGAATGGCTATAAATCAAATGAATGTGATAAATGTATTTATTCTAAATCATGGAATAATTTACATGTTATTATTAGCCTCTATGTGGATGATATGTTGATTTTTGGCTCAAATATGCATGTTATAAATGAGACAAAAAATATGTTAAAAAGCCATTTTGATATGAAAGATCTTGGTGAGGCTAATTTTATTTTGGGCATGAAAATTACAAAAGAATGTGATGGAATATATCTTGATCAATCACATTATGTTGAGAAAATATTGAGAAAGTATAATTTTCATGATTGCAAAAGTGTAGCTACTCCTTTTGATTCTAGTGTTCACTTATTTCCTGTGAATAATGATGATGAGATTTTTAATCAAAAGGATTATGCTAGTATCATTGGTAGTTTGCGTTATGCTACTGATTGTACTAGACTTGACATTGCATATGCAGTAGGAGTGCTTAGCAGATTTACTAGCAAGCCTAGTAAAGATCATTGGCTAGCTATTCAACGAGTCATGAGATATTTAATTGGTACCAAAAGCTATGGCTTATTTTATAAAAAGTACCCTACTGTGATTGAAGGTTTTAGTGATGCCGATTGGAATACTTTGTCAGGTGATTCTCTCTCTACCACTGGTTATATTTTTACCTTAGGTAGTGGTGCTATTTGTTGGAAATCTAAAAAGCAAACAATAATTGCTAATTCAACAATGGAAGCTGAATTAATAGCATTAGCTTCAGCTAGTGAAGAGGCAAATTGGCTTAGAGATTTGTTATATGAAATTCCACTTTGGGAAAAGCCAATTCCACCTATATTAATTCATTGTGATAGCACTGCCGCAATTGGTAGAGTTAAAAACCGTTACTACAACGGTAAATCCAGACCTATAAGAAGAAAGCACAGTACCGTGCGATCTTATTTAAGTAGTGGCATCATAACTGTGGATTATATTAAATCTAATAATAATCTTGCAGATCCATTTACCAAGGCCTTGGCAAAAGATAGAGTCTGGAATACATCGAGGGGGATGGGACTAAAGTCCATAGAATCATGAGCCATGTATGAGGATACCCAACCCAAGGACCAGAGATCCTGAGAATTGGGTTCAATGGGAAAAACGAATCATACGATGGTCGTAAGAAATGCACAATTTATTTATTTTTTAATTATTTATTTTGTAAATAATTTTTTAATTGTTCATCCCTATGATGTAAGTGCATTTATCCTGTACTGTGGAGAGGTTGAGTAAAAAACTCTTAATGAAATTTGTAGCTCGTATGAGTAGGGTGTCAAAATTACAGGAGCACCCTTGACAAAATTTCACCTATGTGAGTGTGGGGGTGGGGCCGCTCCCTATGAGATTTAGACTTAATCTCAAATACACTCATGAAACTGGGATCACCACATGGCCGTAAAGTGCTAGCTATAAAAGCTCATGTCAACACCTGGATCATTATGTGTGAGCAGTAATACTTTATTTCCCTTAAGCAGTCATAGTTCAAGTCGGAGACCACTATTGACTCTGGAGTAGAGATTGTTGTTTCACTAAGTGAAGGTTCAATGCAGAGCACACCTTTATGATGCATAATAATCCCTATTTGCCCGGTAATCTCTCATTTTCCGAATTTAATATTAAAATGAGTGGGCGAATGTTAGTACATTTTAAATTAAATATGTTGAAACTCAAAATAATTGAAGATGAATAAAGAGATGAGTTATAATTTGTTAAAGAAAGAGTTACTTGTATGTAAGTTAGATTAAATAAATTAAGAGAAGTTTTCTAAATTAATAAATAACATGTAGGTTATGTGAAGGGTTGGAAGACTATATATACGGCTATGCTATGGACTAATTTGATATCAAGAGTGAATGAAGAAAATAGTTAAAAGCAAAGTGTATTGTCTGAGAGAGTGAATTCAATAATATTCCTAAAAACTTGAGAAACTTCGGGCCAAAGAAAGGTGTTCTTCTGGTGGAGCTTTGGGCTTGAACATTTTGTGCAAAACCTGTTCTAGCCATACAACATTTGTTGGGCTGTTGTATCCTGAGGGAGACAAGTCAAAGAAGGTCTGCACCGGTTACAAAGTTTAGCCAACCAAGGGCTTGAATCTCCTTAAAGAGAGCGAGTGCCGCGTCTCAGTCCAAATAGTGTTGTGTAATTTTTCTCTTTAAATTAATAATATTCAGCGTATTATTCAGTTTCTTTTTGTGTTGTTTCCATTATTATTGTGTTTGCACCAACAATCTTTTATATGCACTTAATCTCTTTTTTTTTTTAGACCGGCCCCCCACGCATAAAGGGCGGATACTTCCCTTGGTGGGAAACTTGTCCCATCCTCCCCTTTCCCTTTTTTTGAGGATGAGATGTGAATGCAACACTCTGTTGGAATACTGTTCAAGAGGGTCGTTCAGCCATAAATGCAGCATGGCTAGTTGGTGTAGTGAATTTAATGTGAAGGAGATGGTTGCTTTCTCAGGAAACTTTCTCCAACCTTTATTGGAGATTCCACTGTTCCTTCGTCAAATAGTATCCTATGAGTAACCTGCAAGTCTTCAATTGCCCGTCCATGTTTTCTAGCTCACCTTCCTCCTCGGTTCGGGTTTGTGGTACAAACCTTCCTCAGGTTGGTCTTCTCGAAATACCATAGGGTAGTTTGCTTTTAGACAAGTCTTTTTCGGCCGAATCCTTTGCTCTTTGGCCCATGGTGCGTGGTTTGTGTCCATTTCTCTTACATCAATACATCATTGGGCCTCTTTGGGTTTATCTAGGCCCAATCCTCTTTGATTTTCCCTCCCCTTCACCCACCACAAAGGGTCTATCCACGATATGTGCATGGGTTCTCGAGACTCATGTTTTTGTTTCATAGAGTTTTGGAGTTTAAGTAATTTTTCTTCTTATTCACATATGAGGTTGACTCTTATATTGAATAAAATATTATATAATCTCTATATAATATTTAACTTGACTAAGTTTAAGGTTCACCTTTATTAACACCATTTTTAAAAAAACTATTCTATATTATTATAATTAGTTATTTGTCATTTTCATATGAACTTATTACTTTTTATCTGTCACTCACAATTTGTTACGTCAAAATTGTAACACAAAAAATTGTGATAGAAGGAAAAAAAAAAAGTGTACAAAGAGGAAGTTGAGAAGTTGACTGATGAAAAAAGAGTCTTCTGTGTGGGTCATAGTAGTTATGGCTTATATGAGAAGGCTTCTTTGTTAGTTGCATCTTCCCCACATTATCATGGTAGTTATGACTTATATGAGAACTGCAGTTGGCCTTTTTGTTAGTTGCATCTTCTCTGCATTATAAAAGAAATGTTATATTTTGGTAACATTTTTACAATATTTTAATAATAAATTATAAGTGGTAAGTTATTAGTTCTAATTTAAATCTACTACTGAAATTACTTTTTTTTCCTATCAATAACAATTTATAACAACTTGCTACTTATAATTTATTGTAAAGGTGTTGTACAAATATTATAGACATAACATTTCTCTTAATTAAAATAATAAGGTAAATGTAAAAAAAGTTTTTTTTTTTTGTTTTTTTTTTAAGTTAAAATAAATATAATGGTTGAGGTTAAAAATGAATTTTTACTCTCAGTCCTTGAAAGATACAGAGATCTCAATCCTTGTTTAAAAAAAAAAAAAAAAAAAAAACCGTTTAATAATTGTTTCAGCGTGATAAAACCAAACAATACAAATTCTACACAATTACGGTACTTCACAAATGTGCATATAATGTCAGGGAGGAGAGAGAAATGTATCCAATCACAGTGAAGCTTAAATCTTGTAGAACTCAGCCTTGGTGTGCATTTGGACGTTGATTAAATTTATAAATTATTTCTTTATTCAGCTTATTTTGACTACCATTTATGAGTTTTATTGCACTTTTTGGTAATATTCATGAGCTCTACTATACTATTTTAACTAACTTTTACCTTTATTTACAGTACTTTCAGCAATAAATTTTAAATTTCAGCAAAATAAGCGGTATTCAAACTGACCCTTAGCGGGCGTTTCACGAGGTCAAGTAAGAGACGCCGGAAATTAAAACAAAAAAAGTAGTAAACAGTGAGTTCTTATCTTCTGTATTAATTCTGTTTGGTAAACCTGTGGCTGACTTGACTAAAATATTAAGGGTCCGTTTGGATACTGCTTATTTTGCTGAAAACAGAAAACACTGTAGCAAAATAATTTTTAAATGTGTGAATAGTGCCGTGAGACCCATTTTTAATGAAAAAGTTGCAGAAAAAAGAGATTTGTGAGTCTCGTGAACAGTGCACGGGATCCATTGGTGTGACACATTTCAGTGCAAAATTTGGACTTTCAAAGAGGTAGTGGGTCCTGTACACAGTGCACAGGACCTACTGGCAGGTCTGTATCCCACGTTCACGTGCTTCTTAAATAAATAAATAAAAAAAAAAAAAAAGGAAAACGCAAATGCAGTGCATGGGAAACGCAATCCAAACGCTACCTAAGGGTGTGTTTGGATACTGCTTATTTTGCTGAAAATATTGTAGTAAAATAATTTTTAAATATGTGAATAGTGTCGTGAGACCCATTTTTAATGAAAGTTTTTGTGAAAAAAGAAATTTGTGGGTCCTGTGAACAGTGCACAGAACCCACTGATAGTGCAATTCTAGTGAAAATTTTGGATGTTCAAAGAGGTAGTAGGTCCCACGCACAGTGCACAGGACCCACTGACAGACACATTCCCACGTGAAATGCGCTTCTCAATAAGAAAAACAAAAAAAGGAAAATGCAAAGGCAAAAGTAATAAGCCCAATCCAAACGCTCACTAAAACTTTTCTTCTTAGAAAAAAAAATAAATAAATAAAAGAGTTGACTGAGAAAATAAAAGTCTTTACGTGTGGGTCATAGTACTTCACTGGCAAATTATAAGAGCAGCAATTGCCTTATCTGTAAATTGCTCTTCCCCACCCATTTTTATTCAGAAGAAAAAATAGTGCATCTTCCTCACATTTTGAAAGTCCTATCACTCGCCACTCTTTTGTTTCCGGCTTCTCTAGTTCGACCTCGTAAAAGTAAAACGCCCCCTAGGCTGAGTTCTACAAGCTTCAACTTCACTGTAAGTAGATACACCTTCTCTCTCCTCTCGCATAGTATCCTTTTATATAAATATATATATATATATATAGATCATGTTAGCATATGCTATTAAGTCAATTATTAATAAATTATTAATAATTTAGACACTATTTTATGAAAAAAATAAAAAACAGTTAACAATATTTATTATTTTATCTTTTTTTTTAGTAAATTTTTTTAAAAAATAGCTACTAAGGTATTGGTTAACATTTTCCTATATATATATAATTTGTATTGTTTGGTTTTACAACGATAAAACAACAATCAAACCTCTTTCTTTCTTCTTCTTCTTTTTTTTTTTTTTTTTTTTTTTTAACACAGATTGAGATCTAGAATTATTGCACTCTGCATATTATCCTTTAATGAATATTGATGTTTAAAAAAAGGGTAAATTACGGCAACTTATCCCCAGATTTAGGGTAATACCAAATTCATCTAAAGTTTTTAAAAAATGATCAATTTAGTCGTTAAATTACAATACATTCAATTAAGGGTGTGTTTGAATACTGCTTATTTTGTTAAAAACTAAAAACTGAAAATACTGTAGCAAAATAAATTTTAAATGTGTGAATAGTACCGTGAGACCAACTTTTAATGAATGTTTTGATGAAAAAAGAGTTTTGTGGATTCTGTGAATAATGCACGGAACCCATTGACAGTGTAATTCCGGTGAAAAATTTGGACGTTCAAAGAGGTAGTGGGTCCCGTGTACGGATTCATTGATAGACATATTCCCACATGAAATGCGCTTCTCAAAAAAAAAAAAAAAACACAAACGCAAACGTAATCAGTCCATTCCAAACGCTCACTTTACCAAAAAAAAAAAAAAAAAGTTGACTGAGAAAATAGAAGTCTTTACATGTGGGTCATAGTACTTCACTGGCAAATTATAAGAGCCGCAATTGCCTTATCTAAATTGCTCTTCCTCACCCATTTTGAAAGTCCTATCACTCGCCACTCTTTTGTTTCCGGCTTCTCTAGTTCGACCTCGTAAAAGTAAAACGCCCCCTAGGCTGAGTTCTGCTTCTACAAGCTTCAACTTCACTGTAAGTAGATACACCTCTCTCTTCTCGCATAGTATTTATATATATATAAATAGGATATTGCTAATGGGTGCCTTAAGGGCACACAATAATTAATTATTTTTGGAAAAATTTTTTTTAGAAATTGAAAAATATTGACAATCTTTTCAATTTTCGAGAAAATGTTTCTAAAAATAGATGGTTTAACCGAAATCATAAAAATAAATAAATATATATATATATATAGAGAGAGAGAGAGAGAGAGAGAGAGAGAGATCATGTTAACAGATGCTATTAAGTCAATTATTAATAAATCATAACAGAAAAATTTAAACACCACTTTTATAAAAAAATATAAAAAATGGTTAACAATATTTATTATTTTATTATTTTTTAAATAAATTTTTTCTAAAAATAGCTACTAGGCCTTGGTTAACATTTTCCTTCATATATATATATATCTATATATCTATATAATAATTAATAGCCGAAACGTTTGACCTTTTGTTGACCAGTCATCATTCCGCCACTTGGCTACATAAATTAATGTCACGTTTACCATTAAAAACATAGAACAATGTATCTTTTCGGTCATTTGTTTATTTACTTTCAGTGGGTAACTACCTTTTGTTTACTTTTTGTTTTCTTCTCTCCATTTTTCCGTTTTCTGTTTATTTTTTCCGCTGTGAGAACAAACCCAGCGAAGCTTGTGGACAAAAAACAGAGTGCCCTTGACGTTACTGCTATTGGTAATTCTTTTCTTCACAAACATTAGTTGGTCTTGCTTACTCTTGCATTAATTGGTCTAACTCTTTCAAACCCACACTGTTGACTTTTTGTTTACTTCTTTTCGTTTTCTGTTTTTTGTTTTCTTTTTTCCCTCTGCGAGAAGAAACCCAGCAAAGGTTGTGGAGAAAAAAACAAAGTAACCCAGCAAAATCATTACGGTAACCTTCCACTAATTTGATAGAAATATTGTTTTTCCATTGTCTCTCCCTCTATCCGAAATAAAAAGTGGGTTAATGTAGCACAGTATTTGTATCATAAACTCAAAGGATTTGCGTGAGTTCTAAATATATTGATTTTGATGTTGGGTTACATAGTAACGTAACTGGTTTATTCTTTTCTAATAATATTCCTTTTTCAAACAACAACTTTAGACAACCTTACAATGCAACAGTAAAACGAATGCAGTAAATAGAGTATGTTTGCTTTGGTGATTTAAAAACAAATGTTAGACATGTTGATGAGAAATATAAAAGCCATGGAAGAGTTGGGTTTCTAGCATTATAGGAACTGTTCAATTTGTCAACAGGTTGTGTATTTCTGTTTTAAATTTTTTTTTTTTTTTTAATAATAACGAATGTTAATAACTAAGACATTGAAATTTTGTGCACACCATGTGTTTGACAAAATGCCTTAATTACTCTTGCATTAGTTTGTAGCCACTTTATAGTTTGTGCATCTTGGTTTAAGTTGCTACTGGTCATTGACTACTTTTTGTGCATCTTGCATAAATAGCCAATGTACTTAATCAGTAGATTTGATTACAATTGCCAGATTTTCAATTGATATAGAAATAATGGAAGGAGGAATTGTTGTTCTTTTCAAATTTTTTTATAATGAGTTTGCCAACGTTAGTTTCAACTTTCAAGCATTCAAATTTAGATAGGTGCTTGGTAGAACTTTGTTTCTAAGGTATTTAATTCAATGCTTCGTAAATGAGTTTCTTTTGGAACATGTGACTCCTCCTGCCAACGGTTTGAAGCCATATCATATCTGTAATGCATTAAAGATTGAAAGCAAATGGCTGTTTCTAAGCATATCAAATGAACATGAATGGATTTGGGTGAACATGGCTTATGAACCTAATTGATAGTTTAGATTTTAAAATTAAAAAGTTTTAAAAAAACTTATTTTGCAGGTCCTCTCATTTTTGGATAAAGAGCTGCATACTTTTTGAGGGAAAGAGTTGCATACTTAACTGTGTCAAGTCCAAGTTTGTTAACAATTGCTCTAATTTTTTTTAAAAAGTTTATGTTGCATTTCTTTTCTACATATTCAGAATAATTATTAATGTCATCTTCAACATAAATTTACAGCATAAAAATGCTAATTAACAATAGATACATGCTTGAAAGAATATTCCATTTTTTAACATCTATTTGCTATCTTTTATTTGGTTACCATGTAGCAAATGTTTTAGCTACATGATTTTTTTTTACAAATTCAATTTTGGTGTTGTAGTAAAATAAACCAAGATTAAATTTTATATTGTACTTAATAACTTTCCCGTGCATAGCACGGGTTAGCGACTAGTATATATATATATATATATATATATATAATTTGTATTGTTTGGTTTTACAACGATGAAACAACAATCAAACGTTTTTTTTTTTTTTTTTAACACGGATTGAGATCTAGAATTATTGCACTCTGCAGATTATCCTTTAATGAATATTGATGTTTAAAAAAAGGGTAAATTCTCATTAAAAAAAAAAAGGGTAAATTACAGCAACTTATCCCCAGATTCAGGGTAATACCAAATCCATCTAAAGTTTTTTAAAAAATGATCAACTTAGTCCTTAAATTACAGCACCTTCTATTAAATCATTTTGTTTCATTGTCAAGTTTTCCCTTTCCTTTGCACTGTCTCTTTGCTCAAGCTAGCCATAAGGTTTCAAGCTCAACAAAGAACCAATAAGACAATCAAACACAGATCAACCCAACCAAACAACCATCCAACATCAAACCTCAAACATACCCAAATAAAAAATATTTCAAAACAAAACCAAGACCCATAACAGAGACCGACCCATCTACCGTTGTCAACCATGGCACCAACTATCACTACCCACTCATCCTCATTAAACCCAAACAATTCTAACTATCCAACATCATATGATTCACTGCCCAAACCCAAACAAACCCAAGTCAATTTTTTTTTTTTAAAAAAAAAACCCCATACCCACGACGGCGAGCTCCACCAGATTGGGATCTTGCAACTGCTAGCCACCACTCATCGCGACCCAGCAACCACAGTCCATCCTCCTTGATAGTGATCGAACCACCCAGCTTTAAATGACAGCGTATGCCGTTAGATTTGTGGGAAAATCAGCTCTGAAACAGTTTAGGTGGTGGAGTTTGTTGGTCCTTTGTTGAGTCTAAAACGGCTTGGCCTGAGAGAGAGAGAGAGAGAGTTTTTCTGGTGCGAAGAAGCAAGAGCAGAGAGACGAACATAGGAAAGAGAAAAACTTAAAAATGAAATAAAATGATTTAATAGATGGTGCACAAATAGTGCTAATGTTTAAGGACCAAATTTGTCATTTTTCAATACGTTTAATATTACCCAAACCACAGGGTAGATTACTCAAATTTACCTTAAAAAAAAATTCTCAATTCTTAGATTTCTTTTTTAACCATTTAACTTTAAACTTTTTTATTTTTAATAATTTTGACTTTTATTGCTCACGTTAGCGTGGTAACTAATTACAGGCTATATGACAATAAAGTAGCGATAGTGAGCTATACGAGAATTACTAAAAATTTCCAACTCAATAGGTGTGAATTTGTTGTGTATGTTGCATGATTCTTTATTCTATCTCATGCATGATTTAGAGATTTTCTTAAAATATTCTTTACTAAATAGTAACAAACGGAAAAAAAAAAAATTTGTGGTCCTTTTAAACTATTCTTTACGTTCTCGTATTTTTATAAAATGTGTCACAATCTTTAATAGAAATATTATTTGATTCTTTAACTCCTAATACTTTTTAATTCTCTTTTTTTAACTCTTTCGTTTCACATTCTTCCGGCACGCCTCTAGCACCCAGATGCTACGTTTGAGAGATTCTGCAGTAGCAATAAGCTATTGTGTGAGAGATTATCGATCATGCGAATAAACAAACAAATATAGTAATATACACTGCGCCACCTTCAGAAGAGCAACCACATCAGCTCTTCTAAAAGATTCTGTTTATTTTATACGAAAAATATACTTTTTTTATTTTACACCATCATTTTTACAAATCACCCACATCAGTTCATCTATTATACACTATATTTTATATAAATAATATTTTTATGAGTTGAAGAGAGAGAGAGAAAGTGGAAGAGAGAATGTGAGGAGGGAGAAATAATACTAAAATAATGTATAAAAGAGCTACAGTAACCGTGCATATATGCACGGTTACTATAGCACTAGTGCATTTATGCACAATTTTACACCCACTGATGTGGGTGTTTTTTTTTGTCAAAATATGTAAAATAAGCTACTTTTTGTATTTTACAAGAGCTGATGTGGTTGCTCTAAGAATAGCCAATATAACCACATCCTTAATTTTATTTGGACAAATCTTCCTTTGAAATTTTTTTTTTTTTTTGAGGTGTTTGTATAATTTTGTCCTAAAAAAAATTAAAGTAAATGTTATGATTTATGATTTTTTTTTTAAAAAAAATGGAAGATTTGGGTCCAGTGTCTAGTAGCACTGGACTCATTGGAATTATGACACATGTCTATTTTTAGACACATATCACTATCCGACCGAGTCTAATGCATTGAAAGCACTAAACCTAATCTAGAACCTTACAAAAACTAAAGTCAACATTTGTCCTGATCTCCTCTCATAATTATTTGTTAGCTGTCCCGCATTCTACTTGATTTTTTTATTATAATTTACAATTTTTATTAAATTTAATCATTTAGGGTGGTAGTTGAAAGCTAAATGGTTTGGAGACCCTACATATTAAAGAGGAGAAGGAAAGTCTCATTCCTCCCTATCACTCGCAATAGGTGGAATTGAGATATGTTGAGAGAGTTGTCTAATGAGATTGTATGATAAGATAAGAATGATGTTGATGTCATAGTTATGAACACTATATTGAATCAGTGGTTGAACTATTAAACTTATAAGAGTAATAGTAAGGACACATAAAATGGTACAATTTTTGCCACAATTCATCATGTGACGAATTGTGAGTGGTAGAGATGGTATAATACAAATTGTGGTAAAAGTTGTGTCATTTTATGTGTCTCTAGCATTACTCAACTCATAATTGTACAAATAATAGCGGAGTCAGGATTTGATGTCACGAGAGATAAAATATATAATTAAGAACAAATATATGCACACAAACTTAAGACCAATCTAAATAATAATAAAAAAAATTATGTGAATAATAAGCAATAAATATTCCCTTTGGGTATGTGAGATACCTATTCTTCAAAATGATTCCATGTGCGAGAGTACTCTAGAGATGACATGGACGATCCTTGTTGGTGCTTTACTCCCGCCTAAGAGTATTCGCATTAGCTTGTGCAAAAATTCTTATTTATTTTAGCAAAAATGCTATTTTTTCTATTTTATATAACAACTTTTCACAAACACACACACATACACACACACACGATTATCTATTCTACACCCTATTTCATTAAAATATCAATTTCTTTTTTTAATTTTTTTTTTCTTTACATATAATAACTACTGTCCACTCTATTCTTTTATCCTCAGTATACATAAAAAAAGAAAAGAAAATTAGATGCAAAATAAGTAGTGTCAATGTAAATTTACATGGTCATTATATCAATTTTGTAAATTTACACATTTTTAACTTGACTAACGTGAATAATTTTGAAACTTATAAATATATAAAATTGATCATTTTTTTTAAAATTTTGCATTGAGTGATGCAAATGATTCTACCGTTAAGAATCACCTTCAAATAAGACTTCTTGTATATATACCAACGATCATGTGCAAAGAGAACAAAAATTAATAATTTGCATTTGTATTTGTATTTGTATTTGTATTGTGTTTATCAATTAAAGTTTTTTTTTTTTTTTTTTTTTTTTTGTGCATAAGCATAAGTCATTTTGTAATTTTTTTTAAAAAGTCAAGATTCCACTTACTATTTATAAGAAAAGTATTGTATATAGTTAGACTAACCTCAAGTGCAATTTACACTTCGTATTTTTCAAAGTAAAATATTTTCTTATTTTTAGGTGTTTGTTTGCATGTAAAATGTGATCAAACTTAAAAAAATATTTTTTGTTGACCATAAAATTCTTTATAAAAAGTTGTAAACCGTTTTACCTTTAAAAACTTGGTAAAATATTTTACAGAAATACACAATGACGCCCCTCCCCCTATCTGGTGGCTAGGATGTCGATTCAGTGGGTAGGGCAATCGGTGCAAGCGGTTAAGTGGTCAGCAATTTGGTCACCGAAGTCACCATCCTCGTAGTTTGCTCACTAGACCTCTAGCACCAATTTTGGGGGTTTACTTGAAAAAATTTATGTCACACCAAACATCTAAAATATTTTATGTTTAAAAATATTTCATTTAAAAAAAAAACGGAGTGTTTATGTGTTCATTAAAAAAAAAAAGTGCAACTTATGCGAATTCTAATATACAATTAATATAGACTCATAATAGAATTAACATTTTTGAAACTATATTATGAACACGGATGTGCATGAAATTTCAGATTTCACTTTCAAACAATCTACATTTTGGAGTTTATAATGTAATTGTTCTTATATTTTTTACTTATACATAAATTTGCATAAGAGTATTAAATTATTGATTATGTTCATGCTTTTTTATAATTTTTTTTATCACTTTTGGAAGATAATAGTAATGTTTTTATTTTTAATTATATTTTCAATTAAAAACTTTTACTTCCTTCATATCTATATATTTTTTTATAATATTTATTTTCCTTTTATTGGTTTTGAACCTTTAAAAGACATTGTAAAAATAAGAAAGAATTTTATTTTTCTTTTCAATTGAATTTTGACAAAAATAAATAATATTCTATTAAGTATGATATACATGGAAAAATAATAATAAATATAGAAACAAAATCTATAAGAATAAAAAGAATATAAAAACTCAGATTTTAATATATATATATATGTATGTATGTATGTATGTATATAACGGAAATTTGGGTGGGGCCACGGTAACCCCACCCCCCTCGATCCTGCATACAAAATATCGGATTTGAAAGGAAAAAAAAATCCATTAAACCTTTAAAAAACAAAAGCAATTTTATAGAACAATACTAAACAAAACAGTTTTATCAAACCGTTAATTTTTTTTTTTTTTTTTTATAAAAACAAATTTAATGTAAGGTTATATTGATCCAATAATAATATTTTTCTTTAATTTTGCACTTTTATTTTTGGGGTTTTAAGTCTTTTACTTATAAAATTGAAGTAGTCAAATAATCAATTCAAATTTCAAATTTTTAGTTTTTAATTATTTAGATTGGTCTCAAGTACTCATATACAAGTGTTTGCTTGTGCATGTCGCTTATAAATTTTACTAATGTGTCTTATAAGGAGGTTGCACTTTACGGTACTAAATGAAAAATAAAATTTTTCTAATCTGTTTCGCACTTTTCAGGGATCAAAGCGGAAAGATTGGTTAGGTCCATACATAAGTCAGAGGTCAATCTTTATTTTGGACGTTGCCTCTTTGAAAAGCTTTAGCCTTTAGGTATGAGCTGCTGTGGGAATCGGCGAGAGAAGGGTGATTGCTTTAGGTATGATTCATATATCATTTTAAGTTTACTCTTCTTTTCTTTTCCTTCATTTTTTGGTCCTCAATATTTTTGTTCCCAACAGCATATATATATATATATATATATATATATATATATATATATATTCATAAACTGAAAGACTTTTTTTTTTTTTTATAAAGAAAAATGCTATGTTGATTGCATTTTTATAACGTTTTCACAACTTTAAGTAACAGATTGTTATTAGCTGTTATGAATTCGCAAAAAAAAAAAAAAAAAAATTTAGTTTTGGATTCAAATTAGAAATAGTAACATTTTACCACGTAGGATTTATTGTGAAAGTGATGCAAAATTGTTATGAATGTAACACTTTTGAGAAATGATTTTTATAATTAATAACAAACATAATATAATCAGACCGGCAATTAATGGCTACAAACATGAACAATAAACAGCATCTAGTTACTCATAAGCTTTAATCCCACATTAGAAAATGAGTGTGAGTTATAGAGGTTTAAAACTTGTTCTGTGTATTCAAGAGTTAGGTCATTTTGGATATATACCACTGTGAGATTCTTTAAAACCTTCTCCCTTCTCCCCTCTCCCATTGTGTGTGTGTGTGTGTGTTAAAATACTTAGTATTTTGGACCAACTCCAAATCTGTATTTTACCTTGAAAAGTTAATTGCACTAACCACCACGTAATGGTCACTTCATAAATACAAGTGCTTGTAGGGTGTGAGAGTCAAATGTTAGGATTCAAGTCCCCAAAAGAAAGTTTCACACACATATACACTTAGATTAAATTAGAATAAAATTCTATTTCAGATATAAAAAAAAAAAAAAAATAATAATAATAAAATGTATTGCGTTAGGATCAGGCCAAATGTGATAGATAGTAGCACCAAGAGCCAGATTGCATATAGTCTTCTTAAAACTCTTCCCATTTAATTTCTTCAAAGCACATTTAACTTTGTCAATCCAAGATCCAACTTGACTCCTATAAAGGCATCTATCTAGAAATCGTACAATCAAAATTACTCAATCATACCCTAATAGAATGAGCATTTCGATCAAATCACCTTTTCACCCTCAAGAAACCATTCTATCTAAGCCAACTGCCACTAATGAGCTAGAGTGCTAGAGACATGCATTGCTACAATCAAGGGACGGATCCATAATTTAGAGTGAGGAAGGCTGAAGTATGAACAAAGAAAATTTATGGAAACCAACATTTTAATACATTGCAATACAATAATATATTAAAAGGGACTTGGCTTTATTTTAGATCTTAGAAATCATCTATGATTGATTACGTACTAAATATTGCATTCTATAAAATCAAAAAATTTATCAAGAGATCATCTTTCATTTTGATTTTATGAAGCCAAAACCAATTTTAAAAAGTCTGTGCAACAGTTTCGTCCTTGTTTTTCCTGTTGGACTTTCCCCCCATACATGGTACTTGTTAGAAATACTAGAAGATTGTATTGTAGTTCACCAGTAATAAAATATATATGAGTGTTTTTATAGAGGGGGTAGAGTGTGCAGTATAAGTATGTGTGCTATACAAGATAAATAAGATGGGCCTAAGCTCTATGACCTATTACACGTTAATAGCCCCTCTCAAACTCAAGGTGGGAGGTGGGTGTGAGACCAACTTGAGATTGTTAACCAAAGTATGAAGGCATCCCTTAGGATGTGACTTAGTGAAGATATTTGCAAGTTGATGATCTTTAAAGGAGATTGAGAATAGTTTAAGAGCATCATGAACAGGGACAGAACTATGTTCAAGAAGAGGGGGGCTGTGGCCCCCCCCAATTTTTTTTAAAATATTAAATAATAGGTATATATATATAAGATTTTAGAAAATAAGTCCATGAAAATTTATATTTGCCCCTCTCAAGAAAATTATATTTGCCCCCCTCGACTTCAAATCCTAGTTCCGTCCCTGATCATGAACAAGATGATAACGGATAAAATGACAATTAATTTCGATGTGTTTAGTTTGTTCATGGAAGACATCATTGTGAGTAATATGAATGGTACTTTGATACAATGTTAAATTACCGATTGTCCTAAAAACTTAAACAATTGAGATATAGTAACTTTAATCATTTAACCACACATTTTTAACACTGCCCCTTACGTGTAGGTCGAAACTACCTTTTAATAGGTGATACTCAACACGTGAGAATTTAAATGAGAGGTAGAGTGGAGGAGATAAGAATCGAACTCAGGATCTCAGGTTCTTATATCATGTTAGAAATACTGTAAGATTGTATTGTATTTCACCGTACAAGTATGTATTCTATACAAGATAAATAATGTGAGTCTAAGGCCCAAAATCTGTTACACTTTAAGTGTCATGGAGTAATTCTATGTTCGCTATTTTATTTTATTTTTATTTTTTTTCAGGACTTATGATATTGAGGGGGGAGGTGAATCAAGTAATTTATTGCGAAGATTATGGAGCTCAATGATAATTCGTGATCTTTCTCCCTGGTTCCTTCAATCATGGAGGATAATATTTGGAGTGTCGTGTGTGATTGCAGTAGCATTGGATCCTTTGTTCTTTTACGTTCCTGTGATCAATGAAGATAAGAAGTGCATTGGGATGGACAAAAAGTTGGGAGTCATATCTCTTATTTTGCGCTCTGTTACCGATATCATTGGCATTATAAATATTATTTTGCAATTTCGTAATGGTTATAAAGAGAACTCGGGAGAGGAAGTTAAAGATTTTCGGAAAATAGCGAGGAGGTATTTGTGGCCTTACTTCGTTATTGACATTCTCGTTATTCTTCCCTTCCCACAAGTAAGAAGGAGCTTTATTCAGTTAATTGTTTTCTTCAAAATTAACACAATGTGCTGCATATATTTAGATTTTATCCCTTGACTCTATACTTGTTGCAATCTGCTTAGGTCATAATTTTAATTATTTTTCGACAACTGAAAGTCTCAAAATCTCTGAATAAAAGAAAGTCGTTGACTTTTTTGGTTCTCTTCCAATATGTGCCAAGAGTTATTCAAATCTTCCAATCTTGGAAAGATCCTAAGAAGAGAGTCGACAAATTATCTGAAACCCCCAAACGAGTTAAAGCTGCATTCAATTTCTTTCTCTACATCATTGCCAGTCATGTAAGTTTGATTTTGTACTAATTTTATATTCATGAAATTTTAACCTTGAAAAGTAGTATCAATTTAAAACCAAGGTTTTGTTCGATTTTAGATTTTGAAAGTATTATGCTTATGCGTATCAAAAGCATTTGCGTGAACACATGAAATATATATATATATATATATATATTTATATATATATAAAATGTGAAATACTTCATTCATTAATTTATTATAAATGGATACTCCTATTCTCGCATAAACCATAAAATCATGTTATATCTACAATATTTTTGTAAAGAAATCCTAGGAGGCAGTTTGTTATTACTTATTGGTTCTAATATGGGCCTACCTGTACTAACATTACATTTTAATCATCTAATAATAGTCCACCATTTAGAATTTGTTGTGAATATATTGTGAATATAGTATTACTCAAATAGTGAAAGTCTAGGAATATAACAAAATGTCATAACATTTTTACAACACCTTTGTTTTTAAGTTGTGGAGAGTCCTAATCTAATATTTCAACTATTTATTTTAATTTTATTTTAACCTATGAGAAACTGACATCTCAACTATAGTAAAAATGTTGTGTTCCTATAGCAGTGAAAATGTTCTTGATTTTAGCTCAATCAAGAATACCTTTATCGTCCTAGGTCAATTATATATATGACCTACATAGATATTATATAGAATACAAATACATTATACAATTCATGTATAAATCTCTCTCTCTCTCTCTCTGTACAATTTCATGAATTATTATTATGATTATTAGAAAAAATATGAAGAATTTATTGATGTTCAATGCCTCGATGGTCTTTTAGGTATTGGGAGCCTTTTGGTATTTTCTCTCTATTGAAAGGGAGATTGCTTGCTGGCACGTGGCCTGTGAAAAACGTATTGAATGTATCCAAAGTTCTTTCAAATGTGATGACAGACTTCACAGATTAGGAAATTACACATTTCTAAATGACGTTTGCCAAATAGATCCACCAGATAAAAGTAAAACGCTCTTTGATTTTGGAATATTTCTTGGAGCCCTTCAGTCTGGTGTAGTGCAGTCCAAACATTTCTCAGAAAAATTCTTTCACTGTTTCTGGTGGGGCTTACGAAATCTAAGGTTTGCACATATTGACTCCGCTATTCCATATTACTAGCATTTCAGAATAATTTTTATAATAATATATATGTCTATATTGCAATATTATTTGTAAGTTCTTACAAGACTTTTTTTTTTTTTTTTTTGTTGAGAAACTGTTATTACTTCTTACGAGACTTTTAGTGTGCATTTGGCTCCAGCTTAAAAAAACCAGCTTATTTTACTATTCAACTTATTTTTGCTACTATTCATGGACCCATTTGAACTTTTTGGTACTATTGATGGGTCTACTGTACTATTTCAGCTAACTTTTACCTTTATCTATAATACTTTCAGCAAAATAAGCGGATCCCAAACAAACCCTTAAGCTTCTCAAGTAGAACTTTTGTCATCCTCACATTTATTAAACCATAGATTGCCACGCCCATTCGTGAAGCCAAAATTTTGGTTTAGGAGGAAAAAGAATGCTCAATCTATTAAACAAAAAAATCGATTAAAGTAGAAAATATAATGTAAATATAAGTTATAATTTATTTTTTTTATACTTGATTTCAATTTATTTTTTTGAATCTACTATTAGCCAGAATCAGTATACTCACTGTTGGGAAATTTAGACCCCGGTTGATAAAATTAACAAGTTTTAAACTCAAGTTGTTAATTAGATTTATTATGAATAAAACTTGTTAAAACAAACAAACATCAATATCATGCACAGCGGAAAAGTAAATAAGACAAGATATAATGACCCAGGAAAACCAATGAAACAAACTAGTTTCACAGTAAAAAACCTGGGAGGAAACCTTCCCGGAAAGCAATTCACTATAGTAAAGAGAAGTTTCAGATCTAGTACAAAACCTTTGTCCCTAGACTCTACAATCCCCGTAGATAAACTTACAGCAGAAACCTTCTACCGCTTCAGAACCTCTGAACTCTTCAATATATGAACACCACCCTTTTTGCACGGATCCTAGTACGTGACTAACCAATGATGTACGGCTCCCAGTACGTGACTAACACACCAACTTGAAGAAGATGTTGGCTGTAAAGTTCTTCACTTCATTAACAATGAAGATCAAGAAGCACTTGGTTACAAAACCCTAAGGCACAAAGACGCAGTAGTTTCTTTCAGAGAGAATAAGGCATCGATCACTTTTTGCATGTGTCCTCCTTGTATTTTCATATGTGACGGCCTTTAAAATAAGCCTTAAATATGTTTAGGGTTGTGAGAAAAGAAACCCTACACAAATACATAAGCATGGGCCGAAAATTAGATCTGAAAAAATGATTTTCGTAATTCTCGATAGATACCTCGATAGATAGTATCTGTCGAGCTTCATTAAACCTCGATAGATAGCTATTTGTCGAGAAACTATCGAGCTTTAATGAATCAACACTTCTTCACTTGTTTCTTGGATAGATTTGCATGGCTTCAATACTAGACTTGAACGCTTGTTCTTTGAAGTATCAAACACATCCTAGATCTACCCAGTTACAAGTAAAGTGTGTTTTGTCAAAGGATTAGCCAATTACATAAAATATTGACATATGTTCCTAATATTGAATCACAGATGTCCTAACACTCACTATTATGTATTATTTATTTATTCACAATTTTAGCTATATATATATTCAAATAAATAAAAATATAAACAAAAGAAAATCAATATATACTATATAATCATTATTATATGAAGTGAAAAGATTAATCTAAATATAGAATATTCAAACAAATCATTAAATACTTAAAACAAAAAAGACAAAAATAAATTAGCTTAAAAGTTGTTAGTACTTAGTCTAGCCTAGCCCATTGGGCTATTGTACTTGTAGTATACTTATATTACTTGTACTTCATACATACTTAGCCTATATAAGGCTCTTTATTGTACAGTGTTACACACACAAAATACACATTAATATGTAGACTATTTAGTCTTTCTCTCTCTCACTTTATATTCTTAACATGGTATCAGAGCCATTGCTCTAACATTCTAGTACCTGGGGTCATCTTCGGCGTTCTTCCGCTGCTCTCACCTTCATCCAGTAGCCACTATCAGAAGCGAGTTACCGTCGTCACGCCCACAACCCTGCAACGTTCAGATCTCATCATTCTGTTCATCAAATTACTAAAGCAAAGGCATAGCATGACAGATCGGTCAATCCCAAGCAAAACCCAACCAAGAACAACCCGAAATCACTAGACACGCGCTCATATGTGCCGCCTGAAGTTTCTGGCTCACGAACACGCACTCCATGCACTGCCACATGCCATTAGAAGCCCACACGCGCCAGTCACAATGCTGCCATGTGCCAACACATGCACCACGCGCCTGATCTGGTTTGCGTCATGCCACGTCAGGCCTAGGGTGACGACATTCTACCCACGTCAGCGTCCTGCGTCTTCAACTTACATTAGCACACATCAGCGCCTCGCATCATCAGCTTACGTCAACACACGTCAACCGTTGACTTCTCTATTTCTGACTGTTAAGTTGCACAGTTGACCGTTGACTTTTGACCAAAAGTCAAAAATTTTCAATATGGCCTATCTTGCTCAATTTTCATGTAGATTCCGTTTTTGGGCTCTGTTTCTTCGTTTGAGGCCTCTAAATTCCTCTTTGGGGTCATTTTCTTCATGATGGCTCAGCAAAACGAACAAGACATTATTCGTCCTATCACAGTTATTTTGGATGGTCCTATTAGCTATCATGCATGGTCCCAATATATGACTGTTTTTCTTAAGTGTCGCAAGCTATGGAGGTATGTAATTGGTTCAATTCCCAAGCTAATGCCACTTCCTCAGTCCAAAGCCACTGCTGACGCCGATGCGTCTAAGACTACTGTTGTAACAGATGATGATTATGAAGCACGCCTAGAGGAATGGGAGAGTATTCAGAGTAAGATTCTGTCTTGGTTTATCAATACCTCTGTACCTTCCATTCATAGTCTTCTTCCTCGTCTTGGTACTGCTGTGGGCCTGCGGTTGCTTAGATATTTCTGTCCAATAGCTACAATTGCACTAATGATTCAAGTCTGGAGTTCCACAAATCCTCCACTAAAGCATCCTGAGGACATTGAGCTCTTTGCCAAATATTGAGATCGCCGTCGATTTATGCATTTCATGATGGGTTTACATGAATATTTTAACCCTACTTGGGCTTCTCTACTTAGTTGGTCTCCTACTTCTTCTCTTGATGCTACAGTCAAGGAGCTCATCTCTGAGGAGAATCGTCGGCCTACTTATCACATGTCATCCTCTGACCATGTGTTGGCTACACCTTCTCCTCCTCCACTGCTTCCTATTACAACATTCACTGCTCCTCCGTGGATAAACTCTGGGTGTCCCACCTCTTAATCTTCGAAAGGTAATCGCCGTGAGTTTTGCCATGCCAAAGGCCATGGTATCTCTGTTTGTCGCAAACTGCAAAAATTCATGCAGGAGAAAAACAAATCTCCTCTTCCTCGAGTAGCTTTTGTGTGTCCCTCAGATCAATCGGTTCTTACAGGTCCATCTTTGGCCTCCTCACTTACTACAGCTCATATTGAGGTAGTAGTTTAACAGGTTTTATTTCGAACTTCCACTGCCTTTTCTATCACCTTAGGTAAACATTCTTGGTTTTTTGATACTGCATGTTGTAACCATATGACCCCTGATGAATCACAATTCTCTGATAAGGCACCCTTTGCACATCCCATCTATATTTACATTGCTGATGGAACTCCTATGCCTATTAGTCATAAAGGAACAATCTCTTCTCCCAGTTTATCCCTTAGTGACACTTTTCATATTCCAAAGTTGTTCCTCAATTTGCTTTATGTTAGTCAACTTTGTGAATTAGGAGTAGATATTCTATTTACTAATCATGGTGTGGATGTGCAGGATCCTTGGACGGGTCAAGTACTTGGGACAGGCTGTAAGGTTGGATGTATGTTAGAGGTTCACGACTTAAAAATTCCTTCACATGTTGTTTCTGCTGCTGCTACTACTACTGCCACCCTCTCGCCTGATTTATGGCATGCTCGTCTTGGTTATACATCATTATCTCGTCTTCAGTTGTTAACTTTTCATGATCATTTAGGTTCAGTTTAGTTTCCAAAATTTGATTGTACTTCCTGTCATTTTGGCAAACAAACAAAATTGCCCTTTAATAATACTGACTATTTTTCTTCTACACATTTTTGATCATATTCATTATGATATTTGGGGTCCTACACTAGTTCCCACTGAGGGGGGATCTAGATATTTTGTCATATTTGTAGATGATTTTTCTCAATATACCTGGATTTATCTACTTCACTATAGGTCTAAACTTGTGTCTATTTACCAAACATTTCATAAAATGATTGAAACACAATTCAATCACACCATTAAGATCTTTTGGTCAAATAATGCTCAAGAATATAATGATAAATCTTTCCTATCATTTTTAGATAGCCATGGTATCCTCCCTCTTCAGTCTTGTCCTTACACCTCTCAACAAAATGGTCATGTAGAATGAAAACATCATCACATTCTTCATGTTGTCCACACCTTTCTCATTTCTGCCTCTATTCCTGAGCGCTTTTAGGGTGAGGCAGCACTCACTATTGTTTACACCATTAATTGTATCCTTTCATCGACCACACACAACAAATCACCCTTTGAGCTCCTCTATGGTCAAACTCCTGACTACTCTATTCGGGTTTTTGGTTGTGCTTGTTTTGTCTCTCTTCCTCTTTATGAACGAACAAAGCTCTAGCCACGTGCTCGTATCTGTTGCTTCCTTGGCTATGGTGTATCTCAAAAGGGATTTCGCTGCTATGATCCCATAACTCATCGCCTTCGTATCTCCCGTCATGTTGAGTTTTGGGAACATCGTCATTTCACTAGTCTTCAGCAGTTTCCTATATCCTCTTTCTCGGAGTCTCCCATTTTTACTGATCTTTTCCTCCCTCTTTATCCTGAACTTGTGGAGGATTCTTCAACATTGGCTGCCTCTTTAGATGCCTCATCTTTGGTTTTGTCCCCGACATATGACCTGCCTGTCTTGGATCCTGTGGCACCATTATCTTCTGAGCCTCTTGTTGGTCCTGACCTTCATCGCTTTATTTGGGTAAGCATTTCCTCCTCCTTAATGCACTGATTATCACTGCTCTTTTGCTCTTGCCATCCTTTATGAGCCTTACACTTATTGTGAGGCCCACCCTCTTTGGCAGCAAGCTATGTCCGAAGAACTAGATGCCTTTCACAAAAATCACACTTGGGATATGGTTGATTTGTCTCCTGGTTAGTCTGTAGTAGGTTGTAGGTGAGTTTACAAGATCAAGACCAAGGCTAACGGATTTGTTGAATGATACAAGGCTTGCCTAGTTGCCAAGGGCTTTACTCAAGAATATGACATTGACTATAAGAAAACATTTGCTCCTGTTGTTCGCCTTACATTTGTCAGATGTCGTTGGCCTCTTTATCAGATGGATGTGAGGAAAGTTTTCCTCAATGGAGACCTCCAAGAAGAAGTGTACATGTAACCACCCCCTGGCTATACTCACTTAGACCGTCAAGTTTGTCACCTTCGCCGTGCTCTTTATGGCCTCAAGCAGGCTCCTTGGACTTGGTTTGAAAACTTTAGCTCAGTTGTTGCTCAGCAGGGTTTCACTTCGAGTCCTTATGACACTGCTCTCTTCGTCCAAAGATCCTCTACTAATATCACTCTTATTCTTCTTTATATTGATGACATGATTAAAACTTGAGATGATTCTGCAGGTATTCGCTCTCTTCAACACTTCCTTAGTCAGCATTTTGAGATGAAAGATTCGGGCACTTTCAGCTATTTTCTTGGGCTTGAGGTTACCTCATCCTCTAATGGATACTATCTTTCTTAAGCTAAATATGCTTCTGATCTTCTCTCCAAAGATGGTATCATAGACAACAAAACTGTTTCCACTCCCTTGGAATACAATGCCAAGCTTACACCCTTGGATGGTGAACCTATATTAGATGCTACTCGTTATCGTCAGTTGGTTGGAAGTGTGATCTATCTCATTGTCACTCGCCTGGATATTTTACATGCCGCGAGTATGGTTAGTAAGTTCATAGACGCCCCTCGTTCTGTCCACTATGCTGCCGTTCTTCGGATTCTCCGATATGTCAAAGGTACACTTTATCATAGTCTTCACTACTCCTCTTGGTCTTCTCTCGAGCTCTATGCTTATTCAGATGCAGATTAGGCAGGTGATTCGATTGATCGATGTGGGTTAGGTAGGTGATCCGACTAATCGATGCTCCATCACAAGTTTTTGTTTCTTGTTGGGTACTTCTCTGGTCTCATGGCGTAGCAAGAAGTAAGACGTGGTTTCTCGTTTAAGTACCGAGGCTGAGTATCGTTCCCTTGCTAACACCACTTGCGAGCTTGTCTGGTTTCAATGGCTCTTGACTGACATGGATGCTCCACAACTCACCACCACTCCTCTTTATTGTGATAATTGGAGTGCTATCTATATTGCTCATAACAATATCTTCCATGAACGCACCAAGCACATTGAGATCGATTGCCATATCACTCATCAGCATCTCAAGAAAGGCAATCTCCAGTTGTTCTCCATCTCCTCTGCCGACCAACCTGCCAATATCTTCACCAAAACTCACTCGCCTAGTCGTCTTCGAGATCTTATACCCAAACTCCAGTTGGCTTCCTCCTTGTCACCTCGAGTTTTAGGGGGGATGTTAGTATATATATATATAACTTAGTCTAGTCTAGCCCATTGGGGTTAGCCTAGTATACTGTACTTGTAGTATACTCATATTACTTGTTTTTCACACATACTTAGCCTATATAAGTGTTACACACACATAATATATATCAGTATGCAGACTATTTAGTCTTTCTCTCTCTCACTTTATATTCTTAACAAGTATTAACATTATGATCACATACACAAAAAAATTAAAATATTCTATGTATGAATTGATTTTGTTCTTAAAAGATGCTATATGATATTTTTAATACTCTTGAGTCTAGTTAAAAGTATGAAATTTTATTCTATCATCTTCGAATTATTTAATGATGGGCTGATTTCGAAAGACTGTAAAAAAATATATTGAATTGTAAAAAAATCATTTTGTTAAAAAAAAAAAAAAATCAGTACATTGTCTAGGTGATAATATATCTTCTGATATTAAAATTACATATAATTTTTTTCCTTAATTAAATTAGTAGTTAAAATTTATTTCTAAAAAATAATTTTTTATTTTTTTGGGGAAAAATATAATTTTTTATATTTTTAAATATTATAAAAAATTAATTTTTAAAAGAACTTTAAAGCTTTGTTTGGTTGGGAAGATAAAAAAGAGAGAATAAAAAATATTGGGAAGATAGAAAATATGTTAGTTTTTTATCATATATGTTTGGTACAAATGATCAATAAAAAATGTAGAATGGTGGAAAATAAATATAAATATAATTTATTTGGTTGTAAAGAAAATTAAGAGGATATATGAAAAATGTAATTTATATGAATTTATTATTATGCCCATATTACATAGTATATAAGCAAAATATCTAAATAAATTCAAATACTTGTGAGCATATTTTCTCAAATTATTTAAGAAAAATAAAAATATCATGTTCTCTTCTGTTTTCTTTCCAAAAAATCACTTTAACCAAAAAAAGGATGAGGGGAATTTGGATGGGTCACAGGCAATTGCAGTTGTTGGCCGAATTGACTTATAGCCACGTTTTTAGGAGCGATAGCAGCATTTTTAAAACGCGACTATAGGACATTTTTTTTTTGTAGTGAGTGCCCCCCTAATACACATACACACGAACACACACATATATAATTTGCCATACAAAAATACGTAGTAAATTAAAGCTGCATATAAAAAAAAAAAAAAAAGTATTTTAGATGTACTCCCTGGCCACCCTTCTTGTCCATGGCTTACGATCATGTCCCCCGGCATTTTCGGTGCATCTCTTGGCAGTTTCTCCTCTGCAGAATGCTCTTCTTTTTTCTTTTTATTTGTTATTTATTGCTGGTTTGATTTCTAAGATTAGCATATCTGACACATTATAGTTGCAACGTTTTTGCAGTTCTCTTGGTCAAAACCTCGAAACAAGTAACTATGTCTGGGAAAAATGCTTTGCAGTTCTCATTTCTCTCTTTGGCTTGCTATTGTTTACATATTTCATTGGAAATTTGCAGGTTAGTCTCAATTCTTTTTTTTTTTTTTTTTTTTTTTTTAAGGCTTAGGGTTCCTACTTCCTAGTTATACAATTATGAACTGAACATTGTTTAGGCTAAAATCAAGGAGTGGGCATTAGATTGGTTTTTAGGTTGGAAGAATGATACCCCTCACACTTGCTATGTATTAAAGTGGCCAAATTGTTGTACTCTAAGTTTATGATGCCTATTTATAATTAAAATAATTTTCTTTTCACTATTATCCAAACTATTCTTACTATATAGTAAAGTGCTTTGAAGTTTATTTGACATTTCATAATGTTTCTAATGAAAAAATCTATGGTTCAAATGTTCCCACGGTCTTGTGTTTTTAATGGAGATATTTACAGCTCAAATCCTCACATGGTCTCACCCCAACTCTCCATTATATATATACAAACACATACACACACTATCCTTACTATTTAGTTTTTTTTTTTCTTTACTTTTTAAATATTTGATAATCAAGAAAAGTGAAATTTGAATCTTAAGTGTCTTTATTGGAAATACCAAAAATGTCCATTGTTATATATATATATATATATATATATTTATTAATGATTGATGTGTTTAGATTTCTCTAATATTTAATTTTCAAAGGAGATTCTATAAAGCTTATTATTTATATAATATGGAGTAATTTTGTATTAAAAAATATCCAAAATATAGATTCGAAAAATCAAGAGCTTTGTAGCTCAATATTTAATGGTATTTCTAATGAAAATATCTATAATTCAAATCATTTCACTGATCCAACTATATATATATATATATATATATATATTTTTTTTTTTTGCAACAGTGCTAAAATTTCTATTTTAATATAAAACTATAATGGATGCCATAGTAGATTTTGAAACTTTGGATTTAACTTTACAAATTCGAAACCTACAATTAAGGATATGAAACTTAGTAAAAAGCCTTGGCTTAACTTAATCACATTTTGGTGTTTTTAATTGAGGTATTTACAGTTTAAATCCTCCCATCCTCAATGTAAATAAATATATTAAAAAAACTTCAAAGTTTTAATTTCTTTGAAAAAGAAGTATGATCAGAGTTAGGAAATTTTCTCGGGAGAGCCGGTGAATACATTTTGTGTAATTTTTAAATTTATTACCAAATATAAAAGAAAATTAATGAAAAATTTCAAAAGCTAGGGGGGCATAGCCCCCTAGGCACTCCCCCTAGCTCCGCCTATGATGATCACCAACGCGCATTAGATTATATATCTCAATCTTATGGCAATGAATCGGTTTCAAGGAATATACAATCACGTAAAATATTCGTTTTTTGTTCTTTGTCTACTTAATACCATAAGATTTGACAAATTGAACTTACTAGTAGAAGTGGACAGCTATACATGCAGCTGGACTCTTCAAAATCGGAGGAAGAAAAAAAGAAGAGGGAGGAGAAGGAGGAAAGCAAGAAGGCGGAGGAGGAAAGAATGGAGATGGAGATGAAGGAGAAAAAACGAACAATAGAGATATGGATGTTCAAATACAGGCTTCCTGGAGAAATGAAAAGACAGATTCTGCAGAGCGCAACACAGATTTTGAAAAAAAACAAAAACCTTGTTCATGTGGAGAACCTGTTACGTCAGCTTCCTGAAGGCCTAAGCAATTCTGTTAAGCGCCACATCTACTTAGATCTACTAAAAAAAGTGAGTTCGTTAATTAGCTACGATAAACTTGCTAAATAATATTTAATTTGCACCTGTGCAAGATTAGTACTATTATTGATATCACTCTAAAAAGAACGAAGAAAGAAAGAGCATTATCGTTTTAGTCAACTGATTGTGTAACCATCACTGCAGATGCAGCACTCATGCCATTTACCTATATATATAAAAAGATTTTCAATATATAATTAAAATTTAACAATTTAAAAAAAAAAAAAAAAAACTTTAAGTGATGAATTAATGCACATTTTGTAGGGCTATGTTTTTATTAAAAGAATAAATATTCTAATAAAGTATAAAATGATTTGAAATATAGAATGAAAATTTCTTTTAAATTTGTTGATACTTTATATGGGGTCATAGGGCCCAGAGATAGGCATCCTCCTCTTGTACTGGGCCTGGGGCCCATGCTGAGGTCCATAGCCGCATATGAGGAGGACAATGGTAACCGTGCCGAGAACAACTTCGTCCTCGGCGTTCTCGGCTAGCCAAAGCCGAGGTTGAAGAAAGGTGATTTACCGACAAAGACAATCTTCCAAAACACTCAAGGGAAAAAGATAAGTACAGCCGGTAAGTACACTAAAGCGTGGCGGTAGAGCAATTCCAGGAAAAGCTGCTGCTTCTGCATTAAATGCTCCACAACTAACACTCTGGCCGCATTTATGTAGAGAAGACATCTGAACAGTACTGTCTTGGCTACCCCAACTCACAGAAGGTAAGAGAGGATGGCTGATGGGACAAGCACTCAAGTAGTGGCTCAAATAATTAACAAGTGTAGGATCAAGATGGTCCAAGAGGAACTATATAATGCAAAAAATCTTCTATGGAGAGGGGATGATTTTACCAAAGAAAACACTGTAGCAATCTGGGCTAACGTTGTAACCATTTTCATTGTCACTCAAGAAATAATAAGTTGAAGCTCCTCGGGCTGGTGCCGAGAATTGAATTATTTGCACAAGTCTATATTGATTTTACTTATTCAGTTTTTAAATCATCTTCGACTGTTGTTACACTCATTAAAGCGTAGTTCTTCTACCCACTCTCTATAAATTTATTGTATTGGGTTTGAATTCACTTATCCCTTAGGAATAGTGCTTAAACCCAGTCCCTACAATTGGCACCATCTGTGGGAAGAACTTGTGGATTAGTAAGTGCAACAGTTAGACATGGTAGGATTAGGTCTACACCAGGAAAACCCACACCAAACAGGTCCCCAACGGACAGAACCCATGGGATCCCAGTGACAGGGTAATCTTCCTGGCTCTGAACATGAACAAAATCAGGAGAATGAAAGGAATCGAGAGGGAAGTGTTAATACCACCCAGTCGAGCAAAGGTCATCCTCAGGTGGGCAGTCGCATATCCCAAAAACAAAACAACAATCAAACCATGCAGCGGGAGATAGATGACTTGAAAAGGAAACTGCGCCACGCACAGTGAAGGCGGTCTCCTTCCAGCTCTGACATATCCTCTAATGATGAAAAGGACGGCAATTATAGGCATAAATCAAGAACTCCTCCAAGCGAGACCTTTTCTTATGAAGACGAGCACCATCATAGACGAAAACACAAGGGCCCATCTAGTAGGGGCTTAGGTAACGATGCCAAGAGTAAGGCTCTGGATCAGATCTCTAAGTCACCCTTTATGCGCAAGATAGAAGGGGCTAGGCTACATCGGCGGTTCCATCAGCCTATGTTCACCATTTATAATGGTCGAACGGATCCCGTGGAGCATGTGAGCCAGTTTAATCAAAGAATGGCCGTCCACTCCAAAAATGAAACTTTGATGTGCAATGTTTTTCCATCTAGCCTAGGACTTGTAGCGATGAGGTGGTTCAACAGCTTGAAGACGAACTCCATAGATTCCTATAAGCAATTTACCCAAGCCTTTAGCTCTCGCTTCATTACAAATAGCAGGGTTTCTCGGCCTCTGAGTTCGTTGTTGTCATTATCCATACGTGAGGGAGAAACTCTGAAAGTATACTCGGACAGATATTGGGAAATGTACAATGAGATGGACAGAAACTTTGATGACGTCGCCATCAGCACTTTTAAAAGTGGTCTCCCAACTGGGTACGGCTTGAGGAAATCCTTGACTGGCAAGCCTGTCATTAGTGTATGTCAACTGATGGACCAGATTGACAAATACAAAAGAGTGGAAGAGGACCAGCTGCAAGGGAAGGGAAAGGAGAAGATTATCACTCAAGAAAGAAGGGATTTTAGGTCGGACCGATACAACAATAACCGTCTGAGGAGAGATTTCGCAGAGCAATCCGGACCAACCAACACGTAGGCGGTTAATGCCGTATTCAAAGAACCGGTGCACCAGGTTTTGGAAAAAATCAAGAATGAGTCATTCTGCAAGTGGCCGAATAAGATGGCTGGAGACCCCATGAAGTGCAGTCAAAGTCTGTATTGTCAGTACCACCAAGACCATGGAGATAATACAGAAGACTGCAGGAACCTTTGAAACCACCTGGATCAGCTGGTCCAAGAAGGGAAACTGAGGCACCTTCTACATCCTTCCAGCGGTCATCAAGGCCAGGCAAACCAGGAACCCCAGAAAGACACTTCCTTAAGACCACCCATAGGAACGATAAACGTAATCTTTGCTGCTCCGGGGAGGACGGGCTCATGCTCTTCTAGGGTAATGTCTGTGGCTCGGCTATCCACCGATGACTCTGGCCCAAAGCTAAAAAGACCTAAAGTGTATCCTCATCAAATCTTGAGTTTTTTCGAGGAGGACAAAATTAGAACCATCCAACCCCACGATGATGCGTTGGTAATCACTCTTCAGATTGGGAGTTACGACATGAGAAGGGTAATGGTAGATGATGAAAGTGGGGCCGAGATTATGTACCCCGATCTCTACAAGGGGCTGAAGCTGAGACCAGAAGATTTAACACCCTACGATTCCCTCTTGATGACTTTTGATAGGAAGATGGTCATGCCAAAGGGCTAGATTAGACTACCTGTGCAAACTGGCCTGGAGATTGTGGAGGTTGACTTCATTGTGGTAGATACTTACTCCCCTTACACTGCTATCGTGGCCAAACCTTGGCTTCATATCCTAGGAGCCGTTGCTTCTACCCTGCATCAAAAGGTGAAGTTCCCTTCCAAGGGTGAGGTCTTGAAAATTCGAGGTTGCCAGGCTACGGCAAGAGAATGCCTGGTGGCTGCCATCTCACATCGGCCTAGAGTAGAGTCCTCAGCCCGTGCTGAGGAAAGCTTATAGCAATCAAAGGCCCGAGCATCGTCTGTTAATGCACCAGCCGAGGAAGGAAGATGTGAGAATTTAGAAAAGATGATCATTGGCGATGACCCGGAGAGATTCTTCCAGGTGGGATCTCAACTGCCCCCTCAGGAAAGGGAGGGATTGATAGAGTTCCTCAGAGAGAACGTTGATGTGTTCGCATGGGACACTTATGATGCCCCGGGAGTTGATCCGAACTTCATATGTCACCACTTAAATGTAAATCCATCGGCCACTCCCAAAAAACAACCAGCTCGACGCCCATCCAAGGAGCACGCTGAGGCTGTCAAGGACGAGGTGAGAAAACTCAAGCAAGCAGGGGATATCAAGGAGGTGCTCTACCCTGAATGGCTGGCTAACACTGTGGTTGTAAAAAAGAAAAGTGGGAAGTGGCGAGTTTGTGTGGACTTCTCAGACTTAAACAAGTCGTGTCCAAAGGACCCGTTCCCCATGCCTCGGATAGAGCAGTTAGTGGATGCCATTGTAGGCCATCCTCGGATGAGCTTTCTAAATTCCTTTCAGGGCTATCATCAAATACCACTGGCTTTGGATGATCAAGAAAAGACAGCATTCGTGACTCCCATTGGAAATTACCACTACAAAGTGATGCCCTTCAGTTTGAAGAATGCAGGGTCTACCTACCAAAGGATGATGACTAGAATGTTTGAGCCACAGTTGGATAAAAGTATTGAAGTCTACGTAGACGACATGGTGGTAAAGAGTAAAGTGGTGTCTGAGCACGTAGGAGACCTCGGAGTCATTTTTGACATCTTGAGGAAGCACAAACTGCGTCTCAATGCCTCTAAATGCTCGTTTGGGGTCGGGTCTGGCAAATTTTTGGGCTATATGATAACTCATAGGGGAATTGAGGTGAGCCCGGATTAGATCAAAACAATTCACAATCTGCAACCTCCTCGGAACCCTAAAGAAGTCCAGAAACTCACTGGGATGATCGTAGCCTTGAATCGGTTTATTTCCAGGTCTGCGGATAGGTGCCGACCCTTTTATCTCCTGATGAACAAATGGAAAGGATTTGAGTGGTCTGAGGACTGCGATTTGGCCTTCTAGCAACTTAAGGAATACCTATCCGGCCACTCATCATGTCCAGCCTTGATGCCGACGAGGTCTTGTTCGCCTACATTGCAATGGCCCCTCATGCTGTAAGCTTGGTGTTGATACGAATTGATAATGGCATACAACAGCCAGTTTATTATGTGAGTAAGTCATTACATGAGGCCGTGGTGCGCTATTTACCCTTGGAGAAGGTAATTTTGGCAGTAGTGCATGCCACGCGAAAACTCCCTCATTACTTCCAAGTACACACAGTTGTTGTTTTAACTCAGCTTCCACTTAAGTCAGTACTCCGAAGTGCCGATTACACAGGAATAATTGCCAAATGGAACACGGTTCTAGGGGCTTTCGATGTCAAATACATACCTCAGACCTCTGTCAAGGGCTAGGTCCTTGCTGATTTGATAGCTGAATTTGCTGAACCTCCAATAGAAATAGGAGCAGGAGAGCAAAACATGGATGAAAAATCGATTGGCACAATTTCCGTGCAAGGACCCTCACGCTGGAAAGTGTATGTGGATGGTGCAGCAAACCAAAGGAGGTCCAGGGTGGGGTTAGTTCTAATATCTCCTGAGAAGATTACCATCGAGAAATCATTGAGACTGGAGGTCACGGCCACAAACAATGAAGCCAAGTATGAGGCTTTATTGCAGGGAATGTCCATGGTACTAAAAATGGGGGGAAAAGCAGTGGAAGTGTTCTCGGACTCGAGATTGGTTGTAGACCAAGTGAAGGGGGAGCTAGAGGCCAGAGATGTGAGAATGCAGGAGTACTTGAGTCAGGTTAGACACTTGCAATTGGATTTTGAATTCTTCGACATGTCACGCGTCCCGAGGAGTGGAAACACGCACGCAGATTCATTGGCTACTCTTGCCACCTCCTCGGCGCAAGGTATACCTTGAGTTATCCTTGTTGAGGACTTATGCAGAGCAGATGTAGTCAAGAAGGACATGGTTCGAATCCATCAAGTCAGAGTGGGTCCGAGCTGGATGGATCCTATAGTGAGTTTTCTTAAAAATGATACACTACCTGAAGAGAAATCAGAAGCTGAGAAAATACAAAGAAAAGCTCTTCGGTTTTGGCTGTCCGAGGATCACAAGTTGTATAAGCGCTCCTATTCTGGGTCGTATTTGCTGTGTATACATCTCGAAGCATTAGAATTGCTGCTCGAGGAGTTGCATGAAGGAATTTGTGGGAGTCACACAGGAGGAAGATCTCTGTCTCACAGAGCCATCACCCAAGAATATTGGTGGCCGGGTATGCAGAAGGAAGCCCAAGAGTATGTTAGGAAGTGTAATCAATGCCAAAGGTTTGCCCCAAACATCCACCAACCGGATGGGGTCCTCAATCCTTTCTCTAGTCTTTGGCCGTTCGCTCAGTGGGGCTTGGATATTGTAGGCCCTTTCCCTAAAGCGGTAAGAAATAAGAGGTACCTATTGGTCGGCACAGACTACTTCACCAAATGTGTCGAAGTCGAACCCCTGGCTAACATCAGGGAAGTGGATGCTAAGAGGTTTATCTGGAAGAACATTGTTATTCGATTTGGGGTCCCTCATACCTTCATCTCGGATAATGGCCTCCAATTTGATAGCAAGACGTTCAGAAGATACTGTTGTGATCTAGGAATTACAAATAGGTATTCCACTCCTGCCTACCCCCAAGAAAATGGGCAGGCCGAGGCTGTTAATAAAGTCATAGTCGCTGGGCTGAAAAAGAGGTTGGACAATGCAAAGGGAAGATGGGTGGAAGAACTGACATATCTTATGGACATATCGGACTACACCACGTCGGTCAACAAGGGAGACCCCCTTTTCCATGACTTATGGGGCCGAGGCTGTCATCCCCCTAGAGACTAGCTTTTCAACGCTGAGAACGAGTACCTTCATTCCAAGTAACAACGATGAACTGTTAGCAAGGAGTTTGGATTTAGTTGAAGAGAGAAGAGAAAAACGATGATCCAACTAGCCTGCTACCATCAGAAACTCAAGTAAGGGTATGATGTCAATGTGAGGCTACGACCACTAGCACCAGGAGACTTGGTGTTGAGAAAAGTTGTGGGTAGTGCCAGGAACTCGACCTGGGGAAAGCTGGGGCCCAACTGGGAAGGACCATATCGCATCACTTCAGTAGTAGGAATAGGTGCATATTATTTAGAAGACTTAGATGAGAAAGCTGTACTCCGCCCATGGAATGTAAATAACCTAAGAAGATATTATTATTATTGAAAGCAGTCCTGTTTGCACTCTGATTTATTGTAATTGCGCGTCATGCGGTTCACTACCATCTATTGAAGTATTGAACAGAAACTAAATCATGTCAGGTTCCTCGGACCACAGACTTAGTGAAAATTAATACCCTTAGACATCTAGTGAAGTATTGAATAGAAACTAAGTCATGTCAGGTTCCTCGGATTACAGACTTAGTGAAAATTAATACCTTTTGACATTTATTGAAGTATTGAACAGAAACTAAGTTATGTCAGGTTTCTCGGACCACAGACTTAGTGGAAATTTATACCCTTAGACATCTAGTGAAGTATTGAACAGAAACTAAGTTATGTCAGATTCCTCAGACCACAGATTTAGTGGAAATTAATACCCTTTGACATCTATTGAAGTATTGAACAGAAAATAAGTCATGTCAGGTTCCTCGGACCACAGACTTAGTGGAAATTAATACCCATGGACATCTATTGAAGTATTGAACAGAAACTAAGTCATGTTAGGTTCCTTGGACCACAGACTTAGTGGAAATTAATACCCTTAGACATCCATTGAAGTATTGAACAGAAACAAGTCATGTTATGTTCCTTGGACTACAAACTTAGTGGAAATTAATACCCTTAGACATCTATTGAAGTATTGAATAGAAACTAAATCATGTCAGGTTCCTCGGACCACAGATTTAGTGGAAATTAATACCCTTTGACATCTATTGAAGTATTGAACAGAAACTAAGTCATGTCAGGTTCCTTGGATCACAGACTTAGTGGAAATTAATACCCTTAGACATCTATTGAAGTATTGAACAGAAACTAAGTCATGTCAGGTTCCTTGGACCACAGATTTAGTGGAAATTAATATCCTTAGACATCCATTAAAGTATTGAACAGACACTAAGTCATGTCAGGTTTCTCGGACCACAGACTTAGTGGAAATTAATACCCTTAGACATCTATTGAAGTATTGAACAGAGACTAAGTCATGTCAGGTTTCTCGGACCACAGACTTAGTGGAAATTAATACCCATAGACATCTATTGAAGTATTGAACAGAGACTAAGTCATGTTAGGTTCCTCGAACCACAGACTTAGTGAAAATTAATACCCTTAGACATCTAGTGAGTATTGAATAGAAACTAAGTCATGTCAGGTTCCTCGGACCACAGACTTAGTGAAAATTAATACCCTTTGACATCTATTGAAGTATTGAACAGAAACTAAGTCATATCAAGTTCCTCGGACCACAGACTTAGTGGAAATTAGTACCCATAGACATCCATTGAAGTATTGAACAGAAACTAAGTCATGTCAGGTTCCTTGGACCACAGACTTAGTGAAAATTAATACCCTTTAACACCTATTGAAGTATTGAACAGAAACAAGTCATGTCAGGTTCCTCGGACTATAGACTTAGTGGAAATTAATACCCTTTAACACCTATTGAAGTATTGAACAGAAACTAAGTCATGTCAGGTTCCTCGGACCACAGACTTAGTGGAAATTAATACCCTTTGACATCTGTTTAAGGATTAAACAGAAACTAACTCCTGATTCCTCTCTCGGATCACAAGGTTTGTTATCACTCAGCAAAGACGTAAACCGAAGTAAGCCCATGAGCATCACTTAAAGCATTTTAGGGTGCCATAGACTTGGCTGTTGTTGGAATTGATAGATTCAAAGTTAGTTTTGATCCACTCCGATTACCAATTAAATATATATATATTTATATATATATATATATAAACTTTGTTTTCCCTTATGTAAACAACTTTGCGCTTTTATGGTATATGGTTATGTTCAATCAAAGAACAGTCAAAGTGAAAATTACATAAATGAAGAAATTAACCCATACAAATTCGAGAAAGTAAAATGCCTATTTTATTAAAACATGTCTTAGGAAAAAGAAATTTCATTACAGAAATTGTGACTGCATTACAGAAATGAAGATTCATTGTTTCAATTTTATCTAAAGCTTATCCTTGGAAGTCTTGCTAACCTGTTTAGCTGCTTCAGTAGGGATCACTTTTTCTTTCTCTTTAAGGGCTTCCTCAGTAGGCGTGGTAACTGAAGCTAAGGCCTGTTGAAAACCTTGGGAAGTTGCCCCATCTTGTGGAACCTCTGCAGCCTTATCCGAGTATATTTCCTTGGGAGCTTTAGGTTCTTTTGTTTGCTCTTGTTGACTGAGAGGAAGAGGATCCTAAGGCTGTGTTTCTTCAATCGGGTCAACAACTGTAGAGGCTACTTCACCTTGGATGGGAGGAGGGTCCGAAGCTCGTATGGTTGGTGGGTAGTAGATATTCTCTGGTTTTCTTAGCCCATAAGAAGCCTTAACCCCAGCTCGGTTGAGGGCTTCACTCCAAGTCTGAGCGCAATAAGTTCGACACATGGCTGAGACCTCTGCCTTAAGGGTTTCCTTGGTCTCAGCTACTTCGACGTCGTAACCATGCTGCTTAGCCTCGTCCCGAGCTTTCTCAGCCTCCATTTTAGCCTTCTTGGCCTCCTCTCTTGACTTCTCGGCTTGATCCTTAAGCTTTTGGATTTCTTCCAATTTCTTTAGTAGGGTCGCTATTTGCTCTTTGGAAGAAGCCAATTGTTCCTTGGCATCGCGCAAGAGCAGCCTCAGCTCCTCGGCTTGCCTTTGGGTGCTCTCTAGACCTGATTCAGCACTTTTATCTTTGTTGGACTGATCGACGATGTTGAACGATTCCACAGCTGCCACGCGTCTAGTCCTCTCCTCGTCCAGCTGCCGGTAGCAGGAATTGGTTATTTCCTCAACCCTAAAAGTGGCTTGGACAGCCTGAAAGAAAAGGGTTATTAACCTTACAAATAATAATAAAGATAAAAAAATATAAAAAAAATAAAAAAAAGAAGAAGAAGGGAATAGCATCATACCATGCCCAGGTACCTTTTGAGGTTAAGGAAAACCTTATTCTTCCTGATAGAACGCAGCTCGGCCATGTCAGTGGGGAGTAATAAAGCCTTTCCAAAGCCGAGGCCACTTGGCATCCAGCACCTCCATGGAAATCCCTGATGGATGCATTATCCCTAAAGGGTTTCCCATTAAGCATTGGAGCTGGAAGCCAAGCCCGAGGCTCAAGTGGCTGATTATCCCCCCTCTCTAAGCCTCTCTACCTTGTTTGGCCAATCTTTAGCTGCTTCGCAGCTCGTTGGGCCTCGTCTTCATGCATAGGGCGAGGTCTTCCTGCCTCCACTACATCCTTGCCTTTCTGCTCTCTCTTTCGTTTCGGGTTGGCAGGGTCAGGTCTAGATGGCAAAGATGGCTGAGGGGGAGGAAGAGGAAGTTTGGGAGGAGGAGGAGGAGGAAGTTTGGACTGAGTTGATTTCTCCTACGCATCCTTTCCGGGCTGGGACTCTATTAAGTCCAGCAAACCTCTTTTAGGTTTCCTTTGAATGCCCATCTCGTCCAAAGTGACGACGTCTACTTGTTGCTGATAGTCAAGGTCAGCTGATGTACTCTCGGGGGATAGAAGTCTGTTGAACACCTCAAATTCGTCCTGAAAGTCTGACAGGTCTACAATCCCCTCTGGTTCTTCTTCTCCTTCTTCCTCTTCTTTTTCTTCCTCTCCTTCCTTAACAATGGGTTGAGATGAGGATGCTCCCACTGAAGGGATGCCCACAAAGAGTGGCTATGTAAATGGTATACCCTCAGGAATCGGAACGCCCTCAAGAACAACAAATCCTTCGAAGGCTACACTAATTCGGGGAAGACGAGGATCTTTGACTTTTATTACACACTTAGGAGATTGAAATCCAAGGGAAATCGGTTTGTACCCAATGATTACATGCGCAGCTCATAATTGACCGTCGGCTTTGTTTACAAACACCTTGGACCGTAGAATTCTGTCTAGGCTTTCTCTGTTGACTAAGTTGAGCCGAGGTTTGGTAGAACGTTTGTCTGTGAAATCATTTAAACGAAAGGAGAATTTGTCAGAAGAAGAAATGGTGCGAAACAAAAGGGAAATATAAACCAAGGTCCATAAATTTACAACTAGACCCCCACCTGGTGTTCCCTCCTTAATCGGACAGGGTAATCCATCATGCCATTCCCCAAAAAAGATTAAAAAATCCTCCTTTAGCCCCTTGTTTGACATAGGGAGGCATTGAATTAGCCTTACTTCGGGATACCTTGACTGAAGGTAGTATCCCTGCTCCTTCAAATGATGCAGGTTGTATACCTATTTGACATCATGGTGTGTCAATCCCAGGTTCATTCTCTCATTCAGGGCTTCTACACTCCCTAACACTTTGAACATATTTGGGGCGCATTGTGTGGAAGATAGTCTAAAGAATTTAAGGTAGTCCCTTGTGATAGTACCCATAGGGATGGTCATCCCTCCCTCTATGAAGGCGATCATTGGGATGACCACCTCTCCCCCGTTCCTATCGTTTACCCATTCCCTTCGGGCAGCGTATCTCATGCCCACTATTGGTGGGATCCTGTACTTAGCCTTGAACCTCTCTCTATCCTCCTTGGATTCAACTAAACATTTTAACCTACCCATTTCCTAAGAAGATTTGAAGAGAAATTAACAAGTTTGAAATGAAAAGCAGAGCCAAAAAGAAAAAGTGTGATGAAAAGAGAATATATGGAAAGAAATAAAACTAAGGGGGTTCGAGGAAACTTACAGGTTTGGAAAGAAGGTCCTTGAACAAATTTTTGGTATTTGTAGACGCACAAGGAAGTGAGGGAGAGTGACAGGTTCAGTGTATGAACTCTGGAACTGTGTGATTGTTGGAAGTAGGGAAAGGAGTTGATTTGAAAGGCTATTTATAGTTCTACAGAGGTTACAAGCGGGAAAATTCCCGCTCATAACCCTAAGAAATCCTCCACTATTAGATTTGCATTGTGCCGTTGAACGTAGGGGACTCTGGACGCCAAAGCGTTAGGAGCGTGCGCTCTGGACGCCAAAGCGTTAGAAGCGTGCCTTGAGAAGGTAAACAGACATTTGGGAGTTCGGATAGAAGGGGTATAACTGTAAACAAGGCGGGCCGAGGAGATCAAAATCCTTCTTTCCTCCCGAGGAGTCGAAAAGCAAGATTTTGAGGGACTATTGTGGGGTCATAGGGCCCAGATATAGGCATCCTCCTCTTGTACTGGGCTTGGGGCCCATGCCGAGGTCCATAGTCGCATATGAGGAGGACAGTGGTAACCGTGCCGAGGACAACTCCGTCTTCGGCTAGCCAAAGCCGAGGTTGAAGAAATGTAATTTACCGACAAAGACAATCTTCCAAAGCACTCCAAGGAAAAAGATAAGTACAGCCGGTAAGCACACTGAAGCGTGGCAGTAGAGCAATTATAGGAAAAGCTGCTGCCTCTGCATTAAATGCTTCACAACTAACACTCTGTCCGCATTTATGTGGAGAAGACCTCTGAACAGTACTGTCTTGGCTACTCCAACTCACAGAAGGCAAGAGAGGATGGCTGATGGGACAAACACTTAAATAATGGCTCAAATAATCAACAAGTGTAAGATCAAGATAGTCCAAGAGGAACTATATAATGCAAGAAATCTTCTATGGAGAGGGGAGGATTTTACCAGAGAAAACACTGTAGCAATCTGGGCTAACGTTGTAACTATTTTCATTGTCACTCAAGAAATAATAAGTTGAATCTCCTCGGGCTGGTGCCGAGGATTGAATTATTTGCACAAGTCCATATTGATTTTACTTATTCAGTTTTTAAATCATCTTCGACTGTTGTTACACTCATTAAAGC